>JAECUM010011860.1:0-24247 GCA_016617855.1 Megalonaias nervosa | reverse complement strand
CTCACTAGTTATACTGGCTATTTAAAAACGACCTTGTATATCTTAGGTATTGTTCAAAGAACCTTTAATTCCCTTTATTTTGGTGTATGATTGATGGGTGTAATATGGGTTATAGAGTATACAGCTTTGCCTTACTCCAGATGCGAACCTTTCAAAAAAGTGCTAGCTCCACTTGGCCATTTTCACTTCCTGAACTTCTGAGGTAAATTGTAAAAAAAAAGAGCTGATAACTTTTTTTACATTTTATTTATTTGGTAATTCATTCATTGCACTTTCAGAAGCTGGTATGGTCTAGTTTGGCAAAATTCATTTTCTCTATTTTAATAGCTGCTAAGGATAGTGTACTTTAGACAAATTCAGGCTGAGTTTTGGAGCACAAGGGAGCATTCATTTTAGTTAGCAGTGTGTTAAGATCATTTACAAATTCCAAAAGTACAATTTCCAAAGAAATGTCAGCCATATTTCATCAAAGTAGCATAGAGGTATGCCAACATTCTCTCCACTGTGCATGTTTTAAATGCAAACAACTTCACCTTACATACGTCACTCTCTCAAACGTACATAATAACTGGTGAGCGCCCCCTATGATGCATGGCTTCTGCTCATTAAAATGCATGACTCTTGCTGATTAAGATATATGGCTTCGGCTCATTAAAATGCATGACTCTTGCTGATTAAGATGCATGACTTCTGCTCATTAAAATGCATGACTCTTGCTCATTAAGATGCATTTCTCTTACCCATTAAGATGCATGACTCTTGCCCATTAAAATGCATGGCTTTTGCTAATGAACCCATCCACATGCTTCATGATAAAACCCCATATTCCAAGTCTGATTAAAATTTGAGCAGAAATAGAATGTTAAAAAGACAAGCCAATCAGATTCAAGATCACCTCATTAATACGCATGTATCTCACCTATTATCAACTTCAAGATCTTGATGATATAAGCATATATTCCAGGTCTGATCAAAATCAGATCAGAAATATGGAGTCCAGATTGACAAGAAACTAAGCCAATCAGATGCATGGTCACTCCATTAGTATGTCTGGATCGTGCTCATAACTGAACCTGTCTGAGATATTGATAAATTAAAGTATATATTCAAAATTCAATCACACTGCCTCCAGAGTGGTAACAAGCCAATGTGGACAGACAAATGACAAACACAGCACCATACCATAAGCACTAGGTCTTACGTCCAAGTGAGCTAATAAAACCTTGACTGCAATAAACCAGAAGCCATCAAACTGGGAGGCATAAGTGTAACATGGTTCATCCCTGTACCTCAAAATAGCTTTCATGGTAGAAATCAGAAACAATGGAAACTTCAAAATATGGACCTGTGACCTTTACTTAAGGACAAGACCCCAATTGGGCAATGCAACACATAAATTAGTGTCATGTACAAATACATCAAACTTCATTCATTTATCTCAAATGGTGCTCTAAAAGAAGGGAAGGGCAAATGTGATGAACATATAATACTGAACTGTGACTAAAATTTTGAAGATAGGAAACCAAAGGTGGTTCACAACACATCTTCATTTCATTGTTTTAACTATACCAAGCAACACTAATGATAGTAATGATTCATTTCATTCTAAATTCTCAGCCAAAATTTTCAGTCAAGGAGCTAGAGCTTATTATTTTAATGGAAATATTCTTTTTAAAATAATTTTAGTTAGAAAACTGGAAAATAAATTTTCATTAAGTAGAGGGATTTGTGCTGTCTGAAGAGCTGCTGCTGTTATATTTATCATACTGGATGTATATTTTAAAGTGAAACTTTCATGTGTCCAATAAACTGTACAAGTGGTTTTGACAATTAAGCCATGTCATACAACAATGTGACAATTAAGCTACATCATGTAACAGAGCAACAATTAAGCTATGTCATGTAACAATCTGATAATTTAGCTATGTCATGTAACACTGGCAATGCAACAATTGAGTTATGTCATGCAACACACTGAAAAAGTACTATATAGCTGTCATGTAACACTGTCACAATTAAGCTATGTTATATGTGGCAATTAAGCTATGTCATGTAACAATGTCAAATGTGGCAATCAAGCTATGTCATGTAACAATGTCAAATGTAGCAACCAAGCTATGTAACAATGTCACAATGTGACAATCAAGCTATGTCATGTAACAATGTCAAATGTAGCAATTAAGCTATGTCATGGAACAATGTCATAATGTGGCAATTAAGCTATGTAACAATGTCACAATGTGGCAATCAAGCTATGTCATGTTACAAAGTCACAATCAGATATGCCATCTTGACGTATCAGTCCCTAACCCTCCACCTTTATTCACTACTAAGAGAAACCTCCGTATGATAAACAGAACCAAACTAATGCATGACATCCAAGCAAACCTAACAACTAGCTTACCCACTGCAGCAGAACAACTTGATAACTGCCTGCGTTCATTGCTCGACAAACATGCCCCAGCAACCAAGTGCAGATTAGCAATTCAGAAGTGTTCTCCGTGGTATAGCAGTGTTAGGGACCAGCTTCGCACTGCTAAAAGAGACTGCCGTAAAGCTGAGAGGCTTTGGCTTTCCACCAGACTCACTATTCATAAGCAGATCTATGATGCCGCTAAGAAGAATGTCACAAACATAGTCCATGCAGCTAAATCAGCCCACTACAGTACTAAAATCATGGAAAGTTCCAGCTGCAAAGAGCTATTTGAGATTACTAACAAGCTGATGTCAAGGAACAAATGTACACCACTTCCAGCTACCTTCTCTCTAGTCGACCTTCCGGACCTGTTTGCAAATTTCTTCCGTGACAAAGTACAAACCATCAGAGATAAACTTGACAACACAATTTCAGTTGACTCGTCGTCACCATACAGTTGCGATACAGAATTTCAGCAGCAACCGTTAGCAGCATTTGAACCTGTCTCTATGGATTTAGTACGTACAATCGTGATGAAGAGTGCACCAAAGTCATGTGAGCTGGATCCGATCCCGACGTCACTGCTGCTAGAGTGCTTGGATCCAATACTGCCTTCACTAACTGATGTTATTAATACCTCTCTCTCAACTGGGGAATTCCCATCATTTTACAAAACTGCCATTGTAAAGCCTCTGCTGAAGAAACCAACACTCGACCATAATGATTTAAAGAACTACCGCCCAGTTTCTAATCTGCCATTCATGTCAAAAATCTTAGAAAAAGTTGTTCTATCCCAACTTGTATCTCATCTGAATTCAAACAGTCTTTTTAGCAATGTACAGTCTGCATATCGCCCTTGCCACAGTACTGAAACTACTCTTCTGAAAGTAGTCAATGACCTTCTCTCTGCTTTGGATGGCGGAAAGATTACAGTCCTCACTCTCCTTGACTTGTCTGCAGCATTTGACACTATAGACCATGATATATTACTTCACCGCCTCCAGCATGTATTTGGCATTCATGATACGGCCTTACTATGGTTCAAGTCCTACTTGGTCAACAGGACACAAATTGTGTCCGCAAATGGAAAACACTCCAGCCCAGTTGAACTATGCTGTGGTGTTCCACAGGGGTCTGTTCTTGACCTGTTCTCTTCATTCTATACACTCAGCCACTCTCAAGTGTCATAGATCATCATCCAGTGTCTCACCAATTGTATGCTGATGACACCCAAATATACAAATCTAGCCATCCAGCTGAAGTTGAAGCTACCATCCAAGGCGTAGAGAGGTGCATTTCCGATGTGAAATCATGGATGACATGTAACAAGCTGCAGATGAATGATGATAAAACTGAAGCCATCCTGATTACAACACAAAGACTTTCTCATTCACATCCTTTACCTCAGACAATAAATATCAGCAACACCAACATTAAATTCACACAGTCAGTACGAAACCTCGGTGTCACTCTCGACAGTACTCTCTCGTTGCACCAACATGTCATGAACATATGCAAGGCTGCATATCTTGAGCTGAGACGAATCAGCTCCATTCGCAAGTATCTTTCAGTTGATGCCACTAAAACACTTGTGTGTTCCTTAGTACTTTCAAGACTGGACTATTGTAACTCAATTCTGTCTGGTTCGTCTCAATATCTACTCCAGAAACTTCAAAAAGTTCAAAATACAGCTGCTCGAATCATCCTTAGAGTACCACGATCAGAGCACGCCTCTCCCCTGCTCTGTACCCTACACTGGCTATCCATACGATCCAGAATTAAACACAAAATTTGTTCTCTGTGCTACGTTTCACTGACGGGCTCCAGTCCAACATACCTATCTGACCTCACCCATGTGTACACACCTGCAAGATGCTTACGCTCCTCTTCTGACACTCGTATTCTCATTATTCCCACTATGAAGATGAAATCATATGGACAACGCTCTTTTGCATACCAGGGCCCAGCAACGTGGAACGAATTGCCCACTGCACTTAGACACAAAGACACAGTGATCTCATTCAAGAGCGCTCTTAAAACTCACCTATTTCAACTGCAAGAACAGACTTAAAGACCTAATAATGTATCCTTGCCTTAAATATTTACAGCATATTTTCTGTTTCTACTTTCGTGGTGTTTGTTTTAATTTTGTAATCATATCATTATATATGTTTTTTAAGTGTTGTCAAATGTTGTAAAGCGCTTAGAGCTTCTAAAGATTAGGCGCTATACAAAGTCCTCATTATTATTATTATTATTATTATTATATGTCATTTAACAATGTCATAATGTGGCAATTAAGCAATGTCATATAACAATGACACAATCTGGCAATTAAGGTGGCAATTAAGCAATGTCATATAACAATGACACAATCTGGCAATTAAGCTATGTCATGTAACAATGTCACAATGTGGAAATGAGGCTATATCATGTAACAATTAGGCCTGTACCGAATATTCGCTTCATATCCGCTTTGGCCTTGATAGTTTATTAAATGTGGTATTCCTATTCGGCTGAATAGTATGATTTAGCTGAATACAAATAGTACAATTAGGTCAACCTTCATGAACTCATTGCAATCAGAAAAGAGTACCTCAATTCATATCGACAACCAATTGAACAAACTTTCGAATGAGCCTTGTATCCCGAGGGATATTTTTCCAGTGTCATGGTGGCAGACCAATGCTGACAGGTTTCCTTTATTCTGTTCTTGTGCCCAACGTTACCTAGCAGTGCCTCCAACATGTGTCACAAGTGAATGTCTATTCAATGCTGCTGGCAACACCAGGTCAGGAAACAGATGTTGTCTACTGGCAGACATTGTCAAGAGACTAGGTTGTTTTTTTAAGCTAATGCAGCAGTAACTGTTGGACTACTTTGAAAATTTGAGTCTTGCTATGCATTAGTTACATATAAAGCATTATCAAGATGTCTAACTGTAGCACTTTGATATTTTGGTAATGCCTTACTTATTCTGAACCTTCACAAGTTCATTGTTAGTTACTTTATAATTAATTAAAATGTCATTAGATCTGCAGAAAAAATTATTTTCTTTTGGAGTATTCAGTCACTATTTGTATTCGTATTTGGCCAAATAGTTACAGATCTCTATTAGTATTCTACCAAATAGTTAAAACCACTATTCAGTACAGCCCTAATAACAATGTCACAATGTGGACATGAAGCAATGTCATGTAACAATGTCACAATGTGGCAATTATTGTATGTCATGTAACAAAGTGGCAATTAAGCAATGTGATACAACAGTGTGGCAATTAAGCTGTGTCATGTAGCAATGACAATGTGGAAATCAAGTTATGTCATTTAACAATGTCTCAATGTGGTAGTCAAGCATTTAATGGGAGACAAAAGAGTTTCATGCACTGTAATGGGAGACAACACAGTTTCATTTTAGAATGCAGAACCATTTGGGTAAAATAACCATGTTCACCTGGTCTTGCAATGGTGTTTTCTCTGTGTAGGAACTAAGTGACTGTGGTGTTGGGCTGGTGGAATTACTGGCGTGTCGACTCCGCAAGGCTTCATTCTCCTGCTTCAACTTGTTCACCCTCTTCTCTAAACTGAAACAGAAGGAAAATATTAACATTTTTGGTATGTACAACTATAAGTACCATTCTTATAGAAACTTCAAATTTGGTATGTACACCTATAAATATCATTCATACAGAAACTTCAAATTTGGTATTTACAACTATAAATAAGTTTCATACAGAAACTTCAAATTTGGTATTTACGACTATAAAAATGATTCATACAGAAATTTGAAATTGTACTTTAAATGAAGAGTCTCACACCTGCAGCAAGTAAACTCTCTGTATCTGTACACTCGCGATCTTTTGGCCACCCAAACTATGCCAATTAATTCTACTGCCCCAATGTTCCTTTTATGCTGACATGATTGTTGAACCACAATTTTCTTTTGATCTATCAGGATAAATTTAAGTTAAGTGCCTTCAACAATGAGCAGTGTTATGCAGAAATCTATCACAGTATATAAAAAAAATCTTTTATTATAACATGCAACAGACAATCGTGTTTTACAGAGTTATTAAGATATCCAATTAAATAAGCCCAAACAAATCTTCAGGACAACTGCCTGCTCATGCAATTCTTGACTTTAAAAAATTTATATGGTCAACAGGATCTTTATATTTGTGGGTATCACACTGTGTGATTTCGTAAAAACTGACATTTTCCTGAGTACTTAAATTCATGGATTTGCATCTGTCATGATGCATCTTCATAGGTAATTACTTTTCTGAATTAACTATGGCAAAAACCAAATACAGACAAGACTCCCTTGAAAGGGCTCATACTCTAATGACCAAAAAAGACTGTCCAGAAATTCAAGATAAGACCATTTCTTTTTTTTAAGAAGCAATGTAAAGAGGCACTAAAGCTAATTTTCATAAATCATTTCATTATTGGCTTATTCATTTTTTAATAATTCAGTATTTAAATATTGTATGCTGATTTTCTTTTCTTCTGTTCTTGCTGATCCCAAAACACATCAGTTAGGTAGTGAGTGGAACAGTTACAGGATACTGTGTACATTCATGTGTATCAGAAAATTATAAAATGCTTCATAATTCTTTTGGAGTTCTTTTGTTTGTAAAAAGGACAAAAGGAAAATGGACACATGTAAGTAATAACATTTACATAGGTAATAAAGCGGAATTATTATGGAGCTGAGCTTTATTTTATTGGTGGGAAATTCTATCAGTAAAAAAAGCTGAAAGGGGGAGCCAGTGTCACATGTGACTCATTTGTCATAGGCCTTTAAATCTGTGGTTTCAAGCAACCATTAAATCTTCAAAATTTGGTACCACAACCCAAAAGTGAAAACAAAGTACTCTAGAACTAAAAATGATGGGGATAAGGTAAGAATTCTCCTTCTATTTGCAAGAAAAGAGTCCTTTTTTTTGTCTTAACAAAGGAGTAATTTATTGAAGAATTTAGGGTAGGGATTAAAAATATGATGCATGGTTGTTGTACATTTGTTTTTTCTTGGAGCATGATTATTTAGAAATCTACATGAATCCTGCAATTACACATTCTACAACAGAACCTGGTCAACCTGCAGTTTGTTGCACACAGCATCTAAACCAATAAACTAGAAGAAAAAGTGACTGACAGTTGAAAACCTAGTTCTAATCACAGATGTTCAGAGTCTTTCCTTTATTCAGCATATACATTTTATAAAGCTACCCTCCATACTTGCTTATAAGTCAAATCCAATTGCAAACTGCACAGACCCAGAGCTGCTGTCACACAATGTGCCAGCAGATCTGGGTCTGTGCAGTTTGTTAGGAGTAATCAGTAGAACAAACAACATATAACCTGGTCTGCAGGTGCATCATGCTACACCAGATCAAAATCTTCATTGTTTGCAGTTTGACTAGACTTATATGTAAGTACATGTGGTGAATAGTTTAGTTGTTACATACATGTATGTTATCATAATGAAAAACTCTCGATCGTATTCACTGAGGCTAAGTCAATAACTATTTTATGGTAAGACACTTGTAAGGAATGGAATGTACAAGAACCATATTCACTTGCTTATAAATTGGGTCCAAGTGCAAACACTACCAATCCCGATCAACCATTGCACAATGAGCTCGGTTATCAGGGTCCGTGTTGTTTGTTCTACAGATTACTCCTAACATCCTGCATAGACCCAGATCTCCATGTACATTTTGCATAGGGGTTTATGCATTTTGTAGTTGGACAACACTTATCAGCGAGTATAAACAGTAAATACAAATAGTGTATGTTAGTTATGCAGTCAATCCTTGATTCCTGTGCAATACCACATACATCAATATGCACTGCAATAACAACTTCAACCCAAAGAGACCAGGACCTTTCCATTCTCTAACTTATCACCATATTTCTGCAGTATCATTCAGAAAAAATGTTTGGATATAACCAATGATAAAAGCTTCCATAGATGCTTTAGAAATTACAGAAAGCTGGATGAAGCAAACTCAAAGAAAACTTCCATGAACTTGATATGTCTGCATATGGTAGCCATTAGCATTCTTATCATGTTGGTATGTGATAACATCACTGGACTGAAAACAGCTAGTGAACACCGCAAATTGCTTCATATCTCCCAACTATTGGCTACACAATTTTCATATGCTGCTGCTGTGCATGTTTTTCTTTTATGTACACTACAATTCAGGGATTTTTTCATGTTTGTACAAGACTAATCCAATAAAGAATATGCTCTAAAACTAAAATGAAATATTTGTAGAAATCAAATTGAACTTCCTATTTTATTAATTAATTTCCTTATAACCAGTATATATATATATATATATATATATATATATATATATATATATATATATATATATATATATATACATACATATATATATATGACAGATGACAAGTTTGAGTTTAATTCCCAAATAATCAGTAAAATTTGCTGGAACAGTAGCAGGCTAGGTTGACTTTACTTCTGATATAAGCCCATATTAGCACAAAAATATGTTGAAAAAAGCCGCAGACTGGGTAGGATTTTGTTCCCATATAATCAGTAAAGTATGTCAACACAACAGCAGACTAATAAGAACACAGTCAAAGGCACATTATATGCCCACCCTGTGTTTAACAGTCCTCTATGTAGCTGATATACACTTTTGTGCAGAAACCATTTTCTTTATTAAGTTATAGTGAATTTGACCCTTGATCGTTTTGATATGAAAATTGACAGGCTTCTTCCTGACCCTATGTACAATCGTTCCTCAAAGTTTGGTTGCAGTCTGTGATCTATAGCTAATGTTATTCTGTGGAAACCATTCTTCTTCTGGCAGTCACAGTTATCTTGACCTTTGACCCCAAAATCAAACATTTGATCCAAGTCTGTGACTTATAACCAATGATACTGTGCAAAAACCATTTCATTCTTACAGTGACAGTGATCATGGGCTTACCGTTTAACATCAATTTCAATAGGGTTCTTCGTTACCCCAAGTGCCAGCGATCCACAAATTTTGTTTGCCATAGACGATGAACTCAAATATTTGTGCAGACACCGTTTTTCTTCTTTCAGTCAGTGTGAACTTGACCGGTGACCTTTTCACCCAAAAACTGATAGGAATTTTCCTTTCTCCAAGTGCAATCCATCCACAAAGTCATCAAGTCACACGCAGTGACCTTCACCTTTGACCTCATGCGATCAAAACTGATAGGGTTCTTCCTTATTCAAGTACAAGCTAACCACAAAGTTTGTTTACCTCTGAGTTTTTGACCCTGACATAAATAGGGTTCTTATTTGCCACAAGTGGAAGTGGTACACAGTCTGACAACTCAAGTTATTGTACAGAAATGAAATTGGTACCATACTGACAGACAATATATCATACTTCTCCTTATGGCAGGCATTAAAAATGAAGTTACAATCTCTTTTCCACATTTACTAACTGATGCATTAATAATAATTTAATTTAAACTGAAAAACCTAAGACAAAAAGGTAAACTACTTTAATTTGTTGCAGTCTGAATCAGGCAAATGTGTCACTTATTACTGTGGAACACTATATTTAGGGAATGTTCTCATGGAATGGTGTAAACAGTACATGTTGCATATATCTGAAATGGAGGGGTGCGGCATTTTCAGGGGAAAATATCAAAACACCTTTATTAAAAAAACTGCTCTTCTCAGAGAGTGTGTATTTCATTTGACAAAAACAAGAAAAACAACAATTATATCCCAAACTTCTAGAAAAAAAAGCTTTCTGAATTTTCAAACATATTATGTCAAGGAATATGCTATTTATCTGTAAAAGAGATTCTATACAAGTTTGAAAATTTCATTTCTGACTTGTTGATCCAGGACTAGTAGGAACCTACACTGCCCAATCTGCATAAGCCTAGCATTGATCCAGGACCTACAGGAACCTACAATGCCCAATCAGCATAAGCCTAGCATTGATCCAGGACCTACAGGAACCTACAATGCCCAATCAGCATAAGCCTAGCATTAATCCAGGACCTACAAGAACCTACAATGCCCAATCGCATAAGCCTAGCATTGATCCAGAACCTACAGGAACCTACAATGCCCAATCAGCATAAGCCTAGCATTGATCCAGGACCTACAGGAACCTACACTGCCCAATCAGCATAAGCCTAGCATTGATCCAGGACCTACAGGAACCTACAATGCCCAATCAGCATAAGCCTAGCATTAATCCAGGACCTACAAGAACCTACAATGCCCAATCGCATAAGCCTAGCATTGATCCAGAACCTACAGGAACCTACAATGCCCAATCAGCATAAGCCTAGCATTGATCCAGGACCTACAGGAACCTACACTGCCCAATCAGCATAAGTCTAGCATTGATCCAGGATCGACAGGAACCTACAATGCCCAATCAGCATAAGCCTAGCATTGATCCAGGACCTACAGGAACCTACACTGCCCAATCAACATAAGCCTACCATTGATCCAGGACCTACAGGAACCTACAATGCCCAATCAGCATAAGCCTAGCATTGATCCAGGACCTACAGGAACCTACAATGCCCAATCAGCATAAGCCTAGCATTGATCCAGGACCTACAGGAACCTACACTGCCCAATCAACATAAGCCTAGCATTGATCCAGGACCTACAGGAACCTACACTGCCCAATCAGCATAAGCCTAGCACTGATCCAGGACCTACAGGAACCTACACTGCCCAATCAACATAAGCCTAGCATTGATCCAGGACCTACAGGAACCTACACTGCCCAGGTACGCATCAGCCTTTTGTAACGAAATATCTTACTTAGCATTCGATTTTTAAAGAATTTGCAATATCCAGAAATGAAAAGGGAAAGACATTCAGCACCCATTTCACCTCTCTCCACATAAAGAAATTTACACAATCCTCAGTGTATCTTTTAACTCATTAACCCCTGGTGCCACATTTGTGCATCAGGAGGTAGTAGCCTACTTCTGAGCTCTGAAGCATCAAGGTCATGTAAGATACACCAAAATGGGTGGTATTACAGAGAAGTAGACAGACCTAGCTCTACAAGGATACCAAATAATCTGGACTTTCTACTTGCATTACAAAATATGAAGGGAAAAACATATTTTTTGCGACCTGATTTTTTTTACACCAAAAATTGGTCTGTCGTCGGAATCAGATTTTGTGTCTGGATTTTAGGCTTTCTGGACACAGTTCTAAGGCAGACCAGTCTGAACTGCACACAGACAGGTGAACCTTTGCAAAAAGTAGGATAAGTTGGTGATTTCAAGTAAAAAGTGGCCAGGATATCAAAAATGATAGGTCCAGTAAGCCAAAAGAAAACCTCCCAACTTTTACCCTTCAACACATGTATGCGCAAGTGATATAACCAATGAAAAATGACGTTTTTAACACAATTAGACACCAGGCCAAACGGAAATCACTTGGACATCGACTCATTTGGAAGGGCACCAAGTGGCAAAGCGGTCTAAAGCACTCACCATTACGGATCACTGCCATCTCACCTCTGCCTGTGTGGGTTCGAGTCTCGGGCTCGGCCAATGTGGATACATGAGAAAGCTTGCCAGTAGCTTCTCATGGGTTGGTGGTTCTTTCTGGGATTTTCCCAGGTTCTTCCTCAACCATTTATACTGGCCACCATGTATAGCCTATCTTGTGCTGAAAAATGGCGTTAAACCCTAAAACAACAACAACTTATTTGGATATATATATAGAAGCAGCCCTCAAAATGTCTTTCCTACTCGTATTTCAGGCAAAAATGACAAAAAACTCCAGGGGTTAATGAGTTAACCTACAGTTGGCATTCTTTCTGGACCTGGAACATTTGTTGTTCTGAATTACAACTGGTACTACACCTGCTGGTCCAGACAAATACCCAGTGCTTGATTTTGTCCCACAAATAAGTCAATCAATATTTTTAAAAAAACTCTTGTAGAATATCTGGTAATCCCATAAAGTAGATAAATGGTTTTAGCAGATGCTGATGAAAGACAAAAACCTGGTTGGCACAGATCAAGTTCACACTGTGTTCTGCATATATTGGTTGCTAATTGTGCTAAGGTTGGTCATTTATGACAAGGGTCTCTTACTAATGAACGATCAACTTCCACTTGCATCATCATACTTGTGCAGCTCTAATTGAAAGTTTTTAAGATTAAAAAAGAAATTTTATTCAATTTATAGGTACGATTCAGAAATACTAAAGGCCCAATGGGTTAGTGGCAGTAATATCCAATGGGTCCTCAACCAAAAAGATCTTAGACCACTGTAAATTTCAGGTCCTGCTTTAGATTATTATGGGCAATATAGAAAAAAAAGGACAGCACATTTAATCTGTATCAGAAATGTAAAATGAACCTTGTATATTTATATCTGATTATCTCACAGATGCTGCAATACCATATGTGTAATGGTGCACAGATCCTGAAACAATATGTATTACAATATATGTATAACAGTACACAAGTCCTGAAACAATATCTATTGCAATACATGTATACGGTACACAAGTCCTGAAACAATATCTATTGCAATACATTGATAACAGTACACAAGTCCTGAAACAACATCTACTGCAATACATGTATAACAGTACACAAGTCCTGAAACAATATCTATTGCAATACATGTATAATGGTACATAAATCCTGAAACAATATGTACTGCAATACATGTATAACAGTACACAAGTCCTGAAACAATATGTAATGCAATACATGCATAATGGTACACAAGTCCTGAAACAATATGTACTGCAATACATGTATAATAATACACAAGTTCTGAAACAATATGTATTGCAATACACAAGTCCTGAAGCAATATGTATTGCAATACTATATGTACAATGGTACACAAGTCCTAAAACAATATGTACTGCAATACTATATGTATAATGGTACACAAGTCCTGAAACAATATGTATTGCAATAATATATGTATAATGGTACACAAGTCCTGAAACAATATGTACTGCAATACTATATGTATAATGGTATACAAGTCAGTGGCCTAGTGGTTAGAGCATCCACCTTGAATGTGGGAGGTTGCAGGTTTGAACCCTGGATGAGTTGAATCAAAGACTTCTAAAAATGATACTAACAGCTGCCTCACTAGGCACTCAGCATTAAGAGGTTAGTGTTAGGACTGGTCGGCCTGGTGTCAGGATAAAGTGACTGGGTGGGACATCATGCTAAATGTCTGTGGCATGATGCCCCAGTGCTAAACATCGCTATAAACTGCCACATTGCAGATGTTGTAGTGGTATGACTGAAAAAATTTTAAAGCTACATTAAAAAATCCAAAACACCCACACACACCCACACACCCATATATACAACCCAATTGCAAACCAAAAATAGACCCTGCCATCTGTTTTTTCTATTTCTGAAAACTGCATAAATCCAGATCTGCCAGTACATTATTTAACAGCAGATCTGTATTCTAGCAGCTGGATTCAACTTATACACGGGTTAGACAAATAATCAAAGTTGAATCCTCTTGCCCTGGTCTGATAAAAGAGAAATACAAACTTTGAATTGCATGCATGAAGCACATATATATTTCAAAATTGTTGATTTCTGCAGAGTTAGACCACCATAATAAATAATAAAGTTCATTACCAATCAATAACTAAAACATAGAGTGTGTGTATGTGTGATTGTAGGTGTGTATTTGTGTGTTGAGGGGGGGGAGGGAGGAGACAAAATCCAAATGTTGGTGCTACTAAGTTAATGTATTCTGGTCCATCAGCAGTAGTTGAAAAGGGCCCCCTCAGCCTCATAATGTACTGTTTTGAAATTTCATTAAGACCTCACAGACAAGAAGAAAACCAAACCTTTTCCAAGAGCTAAAGTCCCCTGTTTTCTGATGCAATATGGGAAAAGAGATTTTTTCCCCAAATAAATGTACCTATTGAGATAATGTTCCATAGATGTCGTCAGGAAAAACATAAAAACATTGTTGATAAATAGCATCATGCTAAAACTGGTTAATACCTTACAAATTCATCAAATGAAAATTAGACGTGTGAGATCTCAAACAATTTCACAGAATTTTAGACCATCTCAGCCATTTGGCAGAGATTTTCCTTGATCCCTTTTGGACTGAAAATTGGCCCCAATCCCATTTTCACCATAAAATTCCAAAGTTTGAGGACCTAGGTTGGACATTCAGATAACAAGTTAAACAACTGAATATCAGATAACAAGTAAAATAACACTATGATATAACAAGTAAAATAACACTATGATATTAGATTGCAAGTAAAATAACACTATGATATCAATGACCAGTAAAAATAACACTATGATGTCAGATAACAAGAAAAATAATACTGTATAATAAAATAATACTGTATGATATCAGAAAGTAAAATAACACTGATATCTGATAACAATCAAAATAACAATATTAAGAAAGTAAAATAATACTGATATCAGATAACAATTAAAATAACAATGTATTATATGAGATAACAAGTAAAATAACACTGTATGATATCAGATAACAAGTAGAATAACTGTGATATCAACAGTGAGTGTTATTAGGATGAGCTTCAACCTAATGAAAATTTATCCAAGTAATAATTTGTATGTGTGCAGTGTGTGTCTTACATTTAACATGGTACTTACATACCACAAAGTGAATACAAAGCCTAATTTGTTTGCATTTTGCATAACTGCAAAAAAAATTAGATCTCAGAGAATATACCCAGGTCACAAAATATTTTATCATATCTCACTGCTTGGCACTTTGAAAGCATCAAAGGCATGGACAATGTAGAAAGAGCTAGAAATTTGTTTATAAAATATGTCTGACTCATGAGTAACTGAAAACTGACCTAAACACAATACCTTATGATATGATGGATGGATAAATGGATGGTCAGACATACAGACAGACAGGCAAGAGTACACTATATGCCATACCACTTCATTGGTAGGACTTTAAGAAACTATTAACAAAGCAAAAAAAGCCACAAGTACCATGATTTCCCTCCTCCTGGATGATAATGTCTGCCTAATATAGACATATGTACCAGGCAGTGGGTACAATCTTGGCAGACAGCAAATACTTTCTGACCTTGGGGTTTTACCCCTCTTCCTGGATGATAACGTCCGCCTAATATAGACATACGTACGATTTAGAGGGTACAATCTTGGCAAACAGCAAACACTTTCTGACCTTGGGGTTTTATCCCTCTTCCTGGATGATAATGTCTGTATAATACAGACATGCATACCAGGTAGTGGGTATAATTTTAGCAGTCAGCAAACACTTTTTGACCTTGGTGTTTTACCCCTGGATGATAATGTCTGCATAATATAGATATATGTACCAGGTAGTGGGTACAATCTTGGCAGACAGTAAACTATTTCTGACCTTCGTGTTTTACCCCACTTCCTGGATGATGACATCTGCCCAATATAGACATACGTACCAGGTAGTGGTACAATCTTGGCAAACAGTAAACACGTTCTGACCTTGGTGTTATACCCCTCTTCCTGGATGATAATGTCTGCAAAATACAGACATACATACCAGGTAGTGGGCAGAATCTTGGCAGACAGCAAACACTTTCTGACCTTGGTGTTTTACTCCTCTTCCTGAATGATAATGTCTGTATAACATAGACATACATACCAGGTAGTGGGTACAATCTTGGCAAACAGCAAACACTTTCTGACCTTGGTGTTTTACCCCTCTTCCTGAATGATAATGTCTGTATAACATAGACATACATACCAGGTAGTGGGTACAATCTTGGCAAACAGCAAACACTTTCTGACCTTGGTGTTTTACCCCTCTTCCTGAATGATAATGTCTGTATAACATAGACATACATACCAGGTAGTGGGTACAATCTTGGCAAACAGCAAACACTTTCTGACCTTGGTGTTTTACCCCTCTTCCTGAATGATAATGTCTGTATAACATAGACATACATACCAGCTAGTGGGTACAATCTTGGCAAACATCAAACACTTTCTGGGATTCTGTGCATACATAACCTAATACTGAGGTCAAGAATATTAACAGGACACAATGGAACTGGGCATAACCATTATGTTTTAAAGGTGAGTCAAGTTATCTCTTTTGCACCCAACCATTTTAGTCACAAATATGCCAATATTTCTCAGGCATTATCTCCTTTAAAGTAAAATCTGTTACCATGTCACCTCTAATGGCTTGCTCTGCGAGATTTTTTTGTAGGAGAGCTGACTGCACGTGTTTACATCACATATTATTGTGGTTTTTCCCTATAAATAAAATGGTTGTCTCTAATGGGTTCTTGTTCAGTCTGGTGAAGTTGATTGTTTATGAACCTTTCATGATGGAAGAAAGACAAACTTAGACATCTGTGATCTTCATTAATTCTGTATTACACCAATGATATTTTACTGTACTGCACAATATTACCATCAAAAAAAAAACATTCAGAAATAAAATTGAACATAACAAGTTTGAAAATACATAAATTTCATTTTATTAAAATTCAGCAGTTGTGATTAATGTTCTGGAATAAAAATCCAGTCACTGAAGTTTATTAGCTAAAGAAAGAAATATAATGAAATTGTAAGAATTAACTTCTTATGGATATGCATGCTGATTTCCACTAGTTCTTTAGATCTGGTCAAACTGTAGCAGCAGATTTTGGTTTTTTAAACCTCTGTAAAATGGTATCAATGTGTCTACATGTATATTGGTTTAAGGGCTTACTTAATATTAAGGTCATACTTTCTGGTGTGAAGTCATTTTTGGGTGTAACAAATCTGGCTGCTAGCTTTTGGATTCTTTAATGTTCAATCTGTAATACTTAAGAGTGGATATCCCAAACTGAACAAGCATATTATAAAATAGGTCTAACAAAATCTCTTAAAGTGAATTTTGTCACATTCTGCAGGCAAGCTAATTCTGAATAGGCCTAAAGTATGTGACAATTCCTTTTCAGATCAATAGCAGTCTAAATATTTTATTTGCTTGAGATTTTCTAAAGTTCTTTTCCGATACATGACATACCAGTTCAAACTGGGGTGGTGGGCAGGGGACTCACATATCCCATTTTCTGGCCCATACCCATTAACAAATCATACTTCAGTTAACAGCCAGAAAAAAATATATTTAGCTGCACATATAGTTATTTTACTCAAAATGATAAATAAAAATTATAACTGAAACTGGTCATTTTGTCTTACTCCCAAACTCCTTGTTCACACTGGTCATTACTACGAGTAACCAGTGAAACAAAAATTGCCAGCAGAAATAGGATTTTGCAAGTTCATATCTGTCCATTTGTGAAAAAATGCAAGTAGTAAAAGCAAGTTAAATTCAAGCCCAGAAGCCTACAATAAATTTTGGCCCAGGTTATTGATGCCGACTTAAAGTTACTGTCCAGAAAACAGTAACAGTAACCTTGACATTTGACCTCAAAATGATCAGACATCTTCCTTGCCTGAAATGCTAGCTATACAGAATGTCTGGCTCAGGTCTCTGATGTAAAAGCAATGTTACTGTGTAGAAATAGTGACCATGACCTCTGATATTTGAATGTCAAATTCAACAGTCTTCTGCCATGCCCCAGTCGCTCTTCCTTATCTGAGACCTTGCACTAAAAATCCAATGTCAATACAACCATCTACTCAGGAGTAACAACAAGAACATTTTCAAGATGGATACAGAGGTAGTCATATTGTATGATCCAAGGGAATGTCTATCAGCAACACTTTTCACTTAAGGATACTATAATCATAAGAAGTTTTTCAGTGACAACCTATGTTGACAAGTTCATCTAAGCAGGTGGAGACTTGACAAGATTTTCAAGATAGCCAGAGTGGCAGTCCAAAGGCATGTCTGATAAGCACCACTGTTAGGAACAACTTGATATCATACGGAGTCTTTAGGTGAAAATCCCATGTCAATATGACCATTGATTTAGGAGGACAGCAAATACAAGACTTTTACGACAGCCAGCATGGAGGTTATATCTTATGTCAGATCAGTACCATCTTCAATTAGGACTAACTAAACATTTAGCACCCCATGTCCCTGAAGCAGATTTAATGTGCATTATCAATAATTAACAAAATTTTTCTTTCTTTTTTTTGACAGTATTCTGGTGAAAGTTCATGTTGAGTGTACTATACCTTCTTTTTACTCTAAAGAGGTTAGCGACATCTGCACATAGAGGAACAATCCCTTTCCTTGTACTATTAACAACAAAGGCAACAGCTCGGGCAGCTATTTCTTTATCCTCCACCAGATTAGATAACTCACTGCTGCCATCTGTAACAAATTAAGACAAAATTGGATAACTCACTGTTGCCATCTGTAACAAATTAAGACAAAATTGGATAACTCACTGTTGCCATCTGTAACAAATTAAGATAGAATTGGATAACTCACTGTTGCCATCTGTAACAAATTAAGACAGAACTGGATAACTCACTGCTGCCATCTGTAACGAATTAAGACAAAACTGGATAACTCACTGTTGCCATCTGTAACAGATTAGGACAAGACTGGATAACTCACTGCTGCCATCTGTAACAAATTAAGACAGAATTTGAACTAACACTACATGTTTGACAATTTAAACACAGAGAGGAAAAGAAGCCTTCCAGAACACATCTATTTGACAGGGGTGTCTTTTCCTGTTTAGAAGAAAACTTTTTTATGCATGTGTATATCCATATATGATGGGTTAACATCACATCTGCATACCTTTAGCCACATAGTTAAAGTTCTAATAATGCTAATGTAAAATTTAACAAATAAAACCTTAGGAATATAAACAATTCCAAATAAATATAAATATAATCATACAATATAAAAGAAAATGGAAAATATGTTAAAATTCTTTAAAAGGTATACAAAATATAATGTATATAAGATACATGATAAACTATAATGTAACAAATATACAATCCTTAAAATAAATGGTCAAAATTTATATAAACCATGTTCTTTTTAATGTCTAAGATTCTCAAAGGCGGTTCTTTTGCAAAAATCATTTTAGCAAACAATGTTTAACTGACAACTTATAGCCAGTATTGTGTTGATGTGTCATTAAAACCTTTTCATCTTACCTCATGGCATGTCACATAAAAACACAAGATTTTTGCTACTGCAATATAATGTCCATGACAGTAAACAGCGGTGATTTTTATAGCTTCATGCTTTATGCTCAAGGAATACTATCACTAAATGACAGTACATAAAACTAATGGTCACACAGGTGATGAAAAGGTACTAACAGTCCGAGAGGTAATTAAAAGGTACTGACAGTCAGAGAGGTAATTAAAAGGTACTGACAGTCAGAGAAGTAATTAGAAGGTACTGACTGTCAGAAAGGTGATTAAAAGGTACTGACAGTCAGAGAGGTAACTAAAAGGTACCAACAGTCAGAGAGGTGACTAAAAGGTACCAAGAGTCAGAGAGGTGATTAAAAGCTACTGATAGTCATAGTAGTGATTAAAAGGTACCAACAGTTGTACAGTGTTTAAAAGGTACTGACAGCCAGAGAGGTGATTAAAAGGTACTGACAGAGAGGTAATTAAAAGGTACTGACAGTAAGAGAGGTAACTAAAAGGTACTGACAGTCAGAGAGGTGATTAAAAAGTACCAACAATCATAGTAGTGATTAGAAGGTACCAACAGTCATATAGTGTTTAAAGGTACTGACAGTAACAGAGGTGATTAAATGGTACAGTCAGTCAGAGATGAACAACCAACTCACCACATACAACTTAATTTGCATTGATTAAGTACACGATGATTGTTGTTGAGTGCTTAGGCAATTAGGTAAATTGCCTTTCCCAATGAAACCTCATGGTACCAAAATCAGGCTGATCCAATGGTTTGATTCAAACCTGCACCCTTCTCGTTGTGCATTTCGCACACTAGCCTCTGAGCCATGGTAAAATACATGAAGTGAAACAAGCCAATTAGTTTGAAATTAGGTACCAGTAATCTGAGATAAGGGTACAAGATATTTCACTTGAATGTGAATGTTGAAGCCATCTTTATTAATTATTATTGTCTAGTTTGTGGTCAGTGACATTTCTCTGAAGCTGGATTTTACTCATTACATCAAAATGCAAAACATGATTATTTTGATAGCTGCATGGTGATACTAGGTGCAGTACAAAAGTATGATTCATTTTTTCATGCCAAAATTTTGAAATGTACCTAAAATTCAAGGAAGGATGAGCCATCTGCAAAACAAGCAAATTCCAGCAAAACTAAATTTAAATTTCTGTTGGGCAGCAGCTAGTGTGAACATTTTCAATCCTGAGAAAAAGTGTACAAGATCTTTGAGGAAGTTTGAAGAACAGTACAATTCAGTCTCTAAAGAGGGCAAAGGTGAACTCTAACAACATTTGCATCACCTTCAACCCTCCAATGAATTACTTTATCCAGCAAAGTCTGCAGCTACAAGTTTCAACAACATTCCACTGTCCAATGGATTTTACACACAGAAATTTCGTGTATTTTTTTATTTAACGACTGTGTGGTTGTGACTGTGTGTGTCTGCACATATGTGTGTGGTGTATATGTGTTCTTGTGCATGGTGATGATATATAACAATGCTAAGTCTATCAGATATTGTTTGAAAGTGTAATAAATGCTTCCAAGAAACTAGTGTTTTATTTTCTGTTATCAAATACGAATTTCCAGTCATTTTTTAATTGTACATTGTCACTTATTTAGGTCTGATGCAATTGGAATTTTGTTACGTGCCAGTTAATTAGGGACAAAAGCAGGAAACATCTTTTCAGCAAGAATGTTTTTCTTTTCCTTATTGAAGATTTAAATAAAATACATTTTCCCAAATAACATTAGACATTCGGAAAAACAATTTTGCTTTTTTTATCAAAACAAAGTTACGGTGTCTCCCCAGTACCATCCGTGTAATGTGCAACAGCTCTCTTAGCCAGATGTTTTATGCATTACAGACAGTTCTCAAAACACAACAATGTTTTATTTATGGTGTTTGACAGCAAATCAACACAATCCAGGTTATCTAAATATAACTTTATCTTGTTTACTTCCTTTGCCTTTCTTGGTTTTTTTCATTTTTTGTTATAATATTTTGGAGAACACTGAAAATTCTTTATTGCAATACATACAACATTCTCATATAATCACAAATAAATTATGTAAATGCTGGAAACAAATGTACTGTACATTTCCAAATCAGTCTAAGTTCAGTACTTTACTATTACAAGATTTCTCAAATTCTACAATACATTAAAAACTTGTCATAGTGGACACTGGATATTAAAGTCTACTATAGAATGAAAACCTGTCATAGTGGACACCAGATTTTAATGAACAAATGTTCATAATGGCCATATGAACATGAAACCTATTCTGTCTTTATATGTTAATTATTGTGAGATTCACTCTGTGAGGTCACAGAAACAATCTTGGTCTCAACTCTGTGATTTCTCTATAATAAAAAAATACTAAGGCTAAAATTTACCCTCATTTTAATTTTGGATATTTATGGTAAATAGTTTCATTTGCAGCATTGTTTACAATTTTATTTATATGCAGTAACTTGTAAGTCAGTAACTTGTAAGTCAGTAACTTGTAAGCTAGTAACTTGTAAGCTAGTAACGTGTGAGCTAGTAACTTGTAAGCTAGTAACTTGTAAGCTGGTAACTTGTAAGCTAGTAACTTGTAAGCTGGTAACTTGTAAGCTAGTAACGTGTGAGCTAGTAACTTGTAAGTCAGTAACTTGTAAGCTAGTAACTTGTAAGCTGGTAACTTGTAAGCTAGTAACGTGTGAGCTAGTAACTTGTAAGCTAGTAATTTGTGAGCTAGTAACTTGTAACCTAACAAAGACATGGATCACCAGCAAAATTCAATTGTGTAAATTCTACTCAACCTTTACCTGACTCACTGCCCAGCAAAAGTTAACCCATGTGACAGATTGTATGCATATCAGAAAATTACTTAAATTTCACAAATTTGAGTCTGGAAAATATTACATGCATATAGGAAAGGTATCTGAAACAGTTATGAATATTTTGTTATAACTTTTTTTGTTTACTTGTACCTGTCAATAAATTTAATGCCAACCGATAGACAAAATAAAGTTCTACACAACGATCTGCACCTAAAGATATATGCATGTGACACAACACAGGTAACTGACAGTGACATAAAAATATCGGAGAAGGTAAACAATTCTGCCACTGAGCAAACATCATATCGTAAAATTTGGGCAATCTCAGGATAATCTCTGGCTGATATTAAGGTCAACATGGATCAAACTTATGGATTTAATTCGCTGTCGCATCATCCAATTTTAGTTGGCTTCCTTATTTTAAAGATGATCCATATTCTGGAAGACCGTTGTCTGCAATTTGGTGAGTGGGAAGTGGCTATAGTGAAGGGGACAACTGATGAAGATCCTTGATACACAGAAGAAGATATTTCTGTTGTCACTGGAATTAATTTATCCATTGTTTTTAATACAGTGAAGAATAATTTGAAACTCAGAAAGATTTGTGCAAGATGAGTCCTGCTTTTGTTGACCGTTGATCAAAAACACTTGGGTTGAAATCATCAACAGCTACTCACCAAAAATGAAAAGAGTGAAATGAGACATCTGAATGAGATTGTCATATGTGAAGAAAGATAGATTTACTTTTTAATGTGACTCCAGAGAAAATAATGAAGTTCTGATCGGAGAAAATGAGCATACACCACAAATCACCTGACTTAGTTGAACTGTCAAAAGTGTTGATGCAAAAGGCTCGGTCATCCAGGTCCATATGCTCATCAGTGTTAGTGTCCAAGGACATTTTTACGGCTTCAAAGTGTTGCAAAATACTGTGGAATGCTACCAAACCCCCACTTCCACACACACGTAACAAAGGTATCCATCCACTCCATGCTCCTAATGGCCATAATCAGTCTATACCTTGACTGACAGCTAAATACACAAATGTAATATACATGTGATTGATCAATGAGTTACTTGCATGCCATATCAATGAACTGTAAATAAGCAGTGCATTCAAGAATTTTATATAAATAAAATGAATAAGATATTGACTTCAAAATTTATTCAAAAGAATTCAAACAAATTTTAGACATTCAGTCATAAGTTCCCATGATATTTCTCTTGCTGCATGCAAAATAAATTTATTTTAATGGCGCATTCTGTCAATATACTAGACTATGTGACTGGAACATTAGTTACGGGTGTTCTGTACATATTTTAAATGATAGAACCATAGAGAGAACACTCATTAAAGAGAACCATAGTATAAACTAATCAAGCAAACCCTAAGGTAGTCTTGGTCACGAAGCAACTTCACACATTCTTGAATGCACAATAAAGGCCTTGATGAACAGGACTCAGTCTACTATTAACTCATTAACCCCTGGCGCTGCGTTTACACGGCAGGAGGTGGTAGCTTACTTCTGAGCTCTGTAGCGTCAAGGTCATGTACGACACAATAAAGTGGGTGGTATTATAGAAAGGTAGACAGATGTAGCTTTACGATGATAACAAATAATATGGATGTTCTAGTTGCACTACAAAATACAGACGGAAAAACGTAACTTTTGGGACCCGAGTTTTTTCCAGCCGAAATTCGCCTGAGGTCGGAATCCGATTTTGTGTCCAGATTTGAGACTTTTCGGCCTCAGATCTAAGACAGACCGGTCTGAACTGCACACAGACAGGTGAACCTTTGAAAAGTAGGATAAGATGGGCATTTAAAATAAAGAGTGGTCTCGACATGAAAATATGGGTCCGTTAAGCAAAAAAAAAAAAAAAAAAAAAAAAA
>JAECUM010011859.1:0-51755 GCA_016617855.1 Megalonaias nervosa | reverse complement strand
AGTCGCCTCTTACGACACGTAGCGAGGCACGGCGGGCTATCTTTGCCTGGTTTGGGAATTGGTATTACTGTTGCTTCTTTCCAAATTTTTGGTACATTACCAGTAATCCATAAATCATTGAAGATTTCCAGAAGAACTGTTAAGGATGGTTCTGGAAGGTGTTTCAAAAACTGGTAATGTATATCGTCAGGACCAGCAGATGTATCATGGGCCTTATTCAAAGATTCCATAAGCTCCGACAATGAAAACGGTTGGTTATAGCTCTCTGAGTTATTCGATGTGAATTTCAACCGTGTTTTTTCTTTATGAGCTTTTCAATCTTCGGAAAGCTTCTGAATAATTAGACGATGAGGAATTTTTGGAGAAACAATCAGCAAGTACATTAGCTATTTCTTGTTTGGTATTGAAATTGTTATTATTTAGCTTCAGATGTCGGAATGAATTGTATTTTCCCTTTCCATTTATTTTGCGGATCGTGTCCCAAACTTTCTTTATTGAGGAACGAGAGTTTAAAGTTGAAATATATTTTTTCCATGATGCTCGTTTACTTTCTTTAATTATGCGGCGAGCTTTGGCCCGAACAATACGGTACTGAGTTAAGTTTTCGGGCGTTGGGCGATTATTAAATTGTTTCAGTGCTTCTCGGCGTTGTCTAATGGCTTCTTTACATTCTTTAGTGAACCACGGTTTTGGGGTTCTTTTACAATTCGGCGAGGACTTAGGAATGGATTCTTCTGCAATCTCAATTAAGACGGATGTAAATTGTCGAATAGGATCAATATCGTTTAGGACGGTATTCCTGTTAAGTCTAGCTGTACAAAGTGTTTCAAACATGGTCCAGTCAGCTTTCTTTAAATTCCACTGTGAATCGTGTCATCAATTGTAACGTTGGTGTTCTTAAGAGAGATTGGAAAGTGATCACTGCTGTGAAGGTCATCAGCGACCTTCCAATTATAATCCAAAAGTAGTGAAGGAGAACAAATTGTTAAGTCGATACATGTGTATGTACCAGTTCCTGGGTGCAAGTACGTCGGAGATTTGGTATTAAATAGACACAAGTCGTGTCTAGTAATAAAATCTTCGACCCTTTTGCCCCTGTCGCTTATGTAATTTGATCCCCATAAAATATTATGGGTATTAAAATCACCGAGTAAAACAAATGGTGCAGGAAGTTGTTGAACAAGCGTGTCTAATTGGTTTGGTAATAAGTTGGTGTTTGGTGGTATATAAATAGAACAAAATGTAACCACTCGATGTAGAGTGACACTCACAGCAATGGCTTGCAAATTTGTGTTTAAAGGGATGACGCTATGTGGGGCTCTATTGTTCACAGCAATAGAAACCCCTCCCGAGGCCATGTCAACGTTCTGTAAGTAGGTGTTAAACAGGGAGTAGTTTTTAAGTGTGATGTTGTCCGTATCTTTTAAAAAGGTTTCCTGAAGGCATAGTATTGCAGGATCATATTCGTTTTAAAAGCAGGAGAATATCATTGTAATTGGCTTTAAGTCCTCGACAATTCCATTGTATGATCGTGTTCTTCATTATAAGTTTAGATTGGAGATTTGGGAGCTAGGTTAGACTTTTCGCGGAGAGAATCTGTATGGTTATTTCTACGGAGGAAGTACGGGGATGATTTTTTTGTTAGGTCTGGAGCTACTTTGAGAACATGGAGCAGTATCTTCTGCATCCATGCTCTCAATGTCCCCAAACCTGTTATAGAGTTTGATGGGGTCTTCTGACCCCTTTTGCTGCCTATTTCCTTGTGATCTGTTTTTGTTCTTTGGTGATTTCTGCTGTTGAGTATTATTGAATGTTGTTTGGGTAGATGCCGTGGTTCTTTGTGCTTGGTAATGGGGGGTGTTAGTGCTTGATGTTGACTCGGGTGCATCTGTCTGCGTTTGAGCGTCCTTCGTTGCCTTGGGATTGTTCTTCACTACAGTGGAGAAGGATGGGCCAGGAAAAGATGTTTTTGCCTGTACAAGCTTTCTGGCCTCTGGATAGGGAATGTTGGATGTATATTTAACCCTCTGTATTTCCTTCTCCTGTTTCCAGGTATCACAATCCTTGGAATTGGCGTGGTGCTCTTTTCCACAGTTGACACAATGCGGAGTGGCTCTACACTCAGATTCCTGGTGAGAGTGATCTCCGCATCGGCCACATATTTGGCTTCTTGAGCAGCGGTCTTCATGATGACCATATTTCTGACACTTATAACATCGAAGTGGATTTGGTATGTACACATCAACCTTCACTTGCAGAAAGCCAACTTTGACCACTCTGGGTACTGTTGGCCTGTTGAAGGTGAGTATAATGGTGTTGGTGTCCTGCAGGTTGTTGTTACGTTTAATACGTATTCTACGGACTGCAGTGACACCTTCGTTTTTCATCCCTTCAATGATATCCGTGTCGCTGACTCCAGCCAAGTCACGACAGCGAATCACGCCTTTGGACGAATTGAGTGTTGTGTGGGCGAACGAGGTCACTGGAATATCGAAAAATGTTGTCATTTTCTTGAGGTTTTCTGCTTGACCTCGTCGCTCACACTCGACAAGTAGGCAGCCCGATTTTAACTTTTTAACACCTTTTGGTGTTCCAATCAGTCCCATAATTGTTTTCTCGATCACAAACGGAGAGAGTACATTAAGCGGTTTTGTGGCATCTTTAGACTGTATAACCATGAAGCGTGGAAATGAATCCACACCACATGGTTCGTCATCTGAGTCAGATCCAGTTTTGGTACGCTTGAGTTGATTTTTTTTTGGAAATATCCATGTTGGTGTATTTAAAATTCAGCACCCGTGCTCCCCGCCCACCAAGGAGCCCAACAAGGGGACACTTTTCAAGTGTCAGGGATACACAGATGTTATACTCAGTAGGTAAATTCACCTCCTGATTCATCCCATAAGACATACTCAGTCGGTAAAATTACCTCCCAATTGACCCGTTGAGCCACCGCCTTCTAGGAAGTCTTCTAAGACTTGGAAAAGGGAAAGTTAAAGGGATAGAATGTAGGGGCAACGGTGGTATCAAGAGAGATACAATGAGAAAGATAAAGAAAGTGAGCGAGAAATAAAGACCTCCTAGGGCTCGGCGTGACCAGCCGATTTGTCGAGACGGGCCCATCCCGACCACCCGTCTAGAAGAAGTAGAGGCCAAAGTAGTGTATTGCATCGGAAAGCCTCTGCTCAACTACCAGGATCCTTTCCTCCTCCGACACGGGTCGCAACCCACGGCAAACAGGTTGCCTCTACTTAGTCGCCTCTTACGACACGTAGCGAGGCACGGCGGGCCAATTCTACAACCCCGGACCCGCAGGGGGACGAGAGAGAGAGAGATACCCCCTTACGAAATATAACATGAGTTTTATCTATACATTCTTGGAAGGAGAACAGGTGATTCTTGGAGTCTTTTATACAATACAATCATGATAGTAGTAGATATAATGGTAAATATAAGAAAATGCTTATAAAAAGTTAATTCGACTTATTGATCATTAAAATAAATTAAGTCCTGCATTTGTTATACAATTACAAATATCCCACACATCAATCACATACTAAATGCTTTGTAAGTCGCATCGGTCAATTCATGTTGTGAACATAACATAATAACATTACGATCTATCATTCCATAAAATAAAATGGGCGTGAAAATGCCTGAGCAAAATGTACATGAACTAGGTCCGTGATCAGGAAAAACACACAACTCTAAATAATAATGCAATCATGCCATCACTTTAGAATGAAATTGTACCATTGCTTGGTATAATAACCAATCAATTGGTGAAAGAGAATTACTAATAAAGAGTTATCTTCTAGATAAAATGGTTTCAAGAAAGCAAACCGTAAAAGCCCAAAACTTGGTGACAGGGAAAAGTTAACTATATACAAGGTCTTGAGACCTTTCACACTAATTATATTCATTTCTTATAGTCTAACATTAGCTTTGCAACACATATAGCCGAGTATTTGGCTGAAAAACACAATTTTATTGCTAAATAAAATTATTATTTTAGCGCTGTCTTGCTTAGGTCTGCGGGAGTTTTGCTTTGTTTTTCTTTGCTGTGTTGGAATTTTGTACTGTCTTGCTTTGCTGTATGGGAGTTCTGCTCTGTCTTGTTTAGCTGTGGAAGTTTTGATTGAGAATTTGAATATTGCTTTTCTCATGCTGCAAAACTTTCGAATTTCAGAGTTATTAGTATGTTTAAGGTTGGCGCTTCTATCAGGCAGACTCTATAACATTATTATTATTATTATTATTATTATTATTATTATTATTATTATTATTATTATCAATGAAATGTTTACGATGTTATCTTTTCGCGAATGTCCCACAGATCGCGATTATAGCAAACATTCTTCATGTCCTAAAATAATTTGCCATACAATACCAGAGAAGAAAACAAACAAACAAAACGCAACATTATTATCAATGATCTACAGATCTCAATTCCAAACGAGTATTATATTTTATATCTAATAATATTCCCGAAATATTTAATTGGTTGTGAAAGACTGGCATGATATTGGCATCAACCCGGTCGCCTATTACATCTTCAGAGACTTTCTAGGATGTGAAGTTTTGAATGATGGGCTCTTCAACACATTTCCAGACAGACTTGCAAAGATGCCTATTATAGACATCAAACGTGCGTTTAAGAGCTACATCGTTTCTTCATAATGTCACACCAGTCAATATCTATTTATCTTTCTTTCCCCCTGGGGCTACTGACCGTATAACAGATCAGATGTGCTATTCTGCATGTCGTGCGAGGCGACAAAATGGAGGAAGGAGTCAAGATTGCTCAGCGCTGAGCTTGCGAACGAAAGCATGCGTGTAAGATTCTGCCTTCATCAACCATCTTCTACCTTGTTGAGTCCTTGGAAAATGCACTTTGTTTTAATTTCTAGGCACCAATCATCATACTTATGTTGCTGTGTCGGAAAATACCAAAGCAAACCAAATTAAGTGTTTCCCATATATCCATCCATCCATCCACCCACCTATTTCTCTGTCTGTCTTACTGCTATAAAGATATATCTCTAAATTCCCAATAAGTCTGCAATTACAAATATTACTGAAACAGCATACTATAATAAGAACACACGATATTACAAAGACGCTCTTTACTCCCTATTGCAAGAATTTATTTCTGTCGACTTTCTAAAACATAAAGCAGTTTGAAATGCACAGTTTTCTTAAAGAGAGTGATTTTTTAATGTCCAGCTCCTGCAATTCATTCATATTCTAGTCTTTTTTTAAAAAAAGTAGGCTAGAGTTTTGATGGAAATTCTGAATTGTTTATATTTTTTATATTATAGTTCCTACATCCCGAAGAAATTATATACCTGACATGACCAGTCATTCAAGCTGTGTCCTACAATTTACCGGAAAACGATAATTTTTGAATGAAAAGCAATGAGTTAATTGCTGTAGCTTCTTCACGTAACTTTTGAAGGTATGCTAAATCACCGCGGTTTCATGTATGTGATAAATTAGACCGGCAATCATGAGCAAACAGGTTTTGACTACGGTGATGATACTTACATGTTCAAATGCTAACATACCGGCAAATACGAGCAAACAGGTTTTGACTACAATGATACATGTTCAAACGCTAATATACCGGCAAATACGAGCAAACAGGTTTTGACTACAGTGATACTTACATGTTCAAACGCTAACATACCGGCAAATCTGAGCAAACAAGTTTTGACTATGGTGATGATAGATGTTCAAACGATAACATAACGCTAATTATGTTTGTTTCATGTTTAGATGAAAATGTCCGTCATGGTTACAATGAAAATGTTTCAGTTTAGTTATTGAGAATGTTTTCAAAGTCGTTGATCCTCTATTAGATATATTATCGAATGTTACAAAGATAATAATTAATATTACATACATATATACATAAATACTGACAGAGACACATATATACACGCCGTAATCAATCTCTCTATGTTCTGTCTCAAATATTCAAATTGCACTTGGTAATATAACTGTGATTTTATAATTTGCTTAATTTCTTAAGTCATAATAGACATGTTTGAAACTGAAATTTTCTCAAGTCATAAATTTAGTGTGGAAAACCATGTTTATGGCTGGGAAAAAACTTCAGAAATTTGTTGTATGTTCCTTGTTGGAAGCATATTCTTTCAAACGACAGTTGTTATTCAGGTACATGTTAATTAATATCCTTTAATTTCCATGGTGTTGTAGAAACTTGTAAAAATTACACCTAGTTTAATTAAATGTCGACATATATATATATATATCATATTGGGCGTGTAAAAATGATAAAACCATAATCAAACAATATTGGACTAGACGGGGGAATTAGGGAGGTAGAAAAACCGAAATATTTATAACACTAAGCAATTTCTATGCCCAATAAATGGAACTTATAATCAATCACTATTTTACTCATCGATGGACACACATTCACGTGTCGTCAACTTCATCTACTTGCCTGGCAACCCCAGATACGTTGGTTTGGTTTTGATCTGGTTTGTTGTTATACAGCACAACAATGCCAGTAGTTTGTGTAGGACAGAGACAGCTGGAGGAGTGAATACAGATATAAATATTTGAACCATCTTGCTTGAGTGGTTAATGTTGCACGTCACATTTCTTGATGTACAACTGCCATGGTGACAAAATGACCAACGCAGTTAAAGATGCAGAAATAGGCGAACTTGGTGCTCGACTCTTCCGCAATCAATCGTTTGTCACTCAGAAGTATAGTATGACCACGTAATAATTCACCATCAATCATGCTTCTCAGACAGCAATGGACTGTTCAGATACTATTGAAGTTAATGTCGTACAGGCATGGTATTTCGAGTAATTGCACTACATTCATTTTGATAGTTCTGAACATCAAATTAAATATCTATGAAAAGTGTGCCATTCAGTATTTACTTCTTAATTATTCTGCTGTAGGAAGTGTACTTTCAACGTGACATATTACTTCCTCTGAATTTAAATTCTAATTGAGATTAATTGTAATCAATGCATAAAAGAAAAAAAGACATCGCAGAGCAACCCCCCCCCCAACACACATATAAACATAATTAGCACCATTAGTTCGAATAGATGACGGGAACAAATCATGTAACGTTGGCGCAATTATAGGACTCTCTTAAATCAAACAGGACAGCCAGCTCTGAGAATGAATTGATTGTAAAATATGGACCGGCTTCAATGTGAATTTCCTAGCCTTTTTAAGATATAGGTGCCGAGATTTTATAAATGTAAAGGAAGCCTAAAACAAACATTTGAACCCAGTGTGAAACGGAAGGGTAGATACACTTCAGGCAACTGTCCTCACTTAAGAAGGAATCAGAATTTGTGAGTTTACTTTATAGCGTCACCTTGCTGAGTCAAAGTGAGAGATGACTGTGTTACGGTTGGATTCTTTAAAGTAACATTATTGTGTTTGCAATGTTTTTGAACAAGAGAAACAATACTGATTTTTATTTGAAAGACAAAGGTAAGAAAAATAAATATTACAATGTTATAACTCATCATCCTTGTTATTGTTTATTTAACTGATTCCTAGGGCAGGTACCGGTCCTGTTTGTTCTTAATTTAAATTGAATCTGTATCCATTTGCAGTTTCAAGAGCTGTACGATTATTATTTATTTTATGGCTGATTGGCACAAGTTTTACTTGCCTATAAAATCGTCGTCTGATTAACAATGTGTATTATATATGCTTATATGTTGTATACAGTGTAGTTTGTCTTGCATCTGTTGTCTCATTGAAATATTTAAACTGTGAGTATTCTGCATTTTTAAGTAAGAACATTTCACATGAGTTTGGTTGCGTTAACTATGATACGATTATTTTGGTTGTGTCGGTAAAGTAGTCGTATCATGCCATACAAACTGAAATAAAGTTTATGTGATCTTTTCTCTTATCTAGCCTGTATTCTGGATTAGTTATCTGTCAACTACCTAAACACATTCTTCTACAGACTAAAACATGTCCCTAACAAACATCCATTTACCACCAAACTGTACGTTTATGGCCAATCGCGCTGAAGCTGATTTGACAGTGAAGGATGTTCGTCTTTAGCATCGGAATTAAACATCGGTATTAAGGACCAAGTAAAATGTATGACCTTGGAGAAAAGTTAGAAAATGCTGATATATCTTTAGTCATGACAGGAAAATATGGCGTCACCTCATTATAAAACGAACATCATCAACAAATCACCTATCTTGGGAACACACACACACACACACACACACACACACACACACACACACACACACACACACACACACACACACACACATATATATATATATATATATATATATATATATATATATATATATATATATATATATATATATATATTTCAGCGTAACCATAAGGGTCCCTTTCTTGACGATTATGTTCATACATAATATTATATCAAAGGAACATTCGTAACAACCAATTGCATAAATATGTTTCACCCATTGTGCCCATTGCATAATATGTTAAGACAAGATTCTAAGTTACCAATTTAAGATCAGGTCTGGGAAAGCTTGCTACTATAATTAACATCAGACGGTGCTACCTTTGATTGCTCACTCAGAGTGGACAGATAAACCTGAGTCCGTCTGGAAAGTCCTCTCTGGCGGATCAGTCGGCCTAGAAGATGTGCCCATTCTCCCTGCTGTAAGGGCAGATGGCAAGAACTGTTTGGACAGTGCAGGATGCACTAGGATCTCATGGCCATCATTGCGTCCAGACGTGTCTCCAGACGTTTCGATATAGTCGTGCCACTGGATTCAGACAGGTCCGGGCGAGAGATTGAGGGCGAATCTGCTCAACTTTCTCTCACTTCAATCCAACTCAGGCGCAAGTCATGGCCTCCTCCTCTCCTACCAAATTTATGTCCTGTGGTGATGGGCTAGATGAGAAGCAGCAAGTGTGGATACACTGGGAGATATAGCAGCTGGACGGCACATAGGCGGCTCAGTTCATATGGTCACTTTTCACTGAATCGAAGCAGCAGTGGAACTTTGCATCCCCACGGGCGACTCAGTTAACCCTTTTTAGGACAGTACTGTACATAACCGTAACATAAGGAATGGGCAAGGAAATGTGCTCTAAAGACTGGTTGCGTCACCTTAACCCTGGTCAGCAAGTCACAGCAGACGGGGATCCTACCTTAGCGGTCGAAAACGTAGCAACTCGTCGCAACTCGCCATCGGTGCCTGGAATCTGCGCACACTGACGCACACATCATTAGCAGAAAGACAAGGGTAGAAGAAAAGCTCTTGTTGGGCAAGGACTGGCCAGGTTCAAAATCCAGATAGCAGCCCTGAGTGAAACTCACTTAGCTGAGGAAGAATAACTCACTAAAGCAGGAACCGGATACACCGTCTTCTTGATTGTTCGATGTAATGAAGAACAACGTGAAACCGATGATGGATTTATCAAGTTACAGCTAGTCATCAAGCTCACAAACCTATAAAAGGGTGTGAATGAAACACTAAGCATACCAGGCTCAAACTGACTGGAAAAAAGACATGTACCTATCATTAGCACTTGTGTACCCACAATGACCAACCCAGATGAGACGAAGGACAAATTTTATGAAGATCTGTAGCCTCGTATCACATAAGTACCGAAGGCAGACAAGCCCTTCATCTTTTGTGGTTTCGATGATAGAGTTGGCACGGATGATCAGAAATGGCATGGTATCATTGGCAAAAATGGCTTTAGCAAATTCAACAATAACGAATTACTCATACTGAGGAAATGCGCTGTACATAACCTCCTAATCGCAGTTTTGCGCCTGCCAGAACGCAACAAGACGTTTTAGATGCATCCACTCTTAAAGCACTGGCGTCTCAGTGACTACGTCATCGTCAGGAGAAGAAACAGGCAGGATGTCCGAGTGACGAAGGCCATGAGAAGTGGAGAATACTGAACTAGCCACTGACTCATAGTCTCCATGCACATTTAACAGATTCAACCTAACAGACGAACACAAGGCACCAAAGTGCCATACACGCTCAATGTGTCAAAACTGAAACTGGAGAATTTGAAGCAGACATTTATAGAAGAAAAGTGTAAACATCTAGAAACAAGCAATGCGAACTCTGAGAATGTCAGGGAAAACAGGGTATACTTAAGAGACTGTGTAATCAGATGCATCTAAAACGCTCTATCCCACCACATGTAAACATAAAGATTGTTTCGATGAGAACGATGCTGCCATACAGAGACTACTGACTGGGAAACATCGGCTACGGCTACAGAAGACCTATTTAGAAGACATCAATTTATCATATAAAAAGCTAAACTTCAAAGACACGAAGAGGTCTCTTCAGTGCCAACTCCGATAGTGGTAAGACTCATTGCTGACAAGATCAGATACGAGTCAGTCCTATGCAGACAAGAATGACATGAGGAACTTGTATGGTGCTTTGAAGACAATCTACGGGCCACTATAATTAGGAACATCTCCAGTAGTGAGTGCTGACAACATCACACTGCTTATAGACAACGAAAATGTTCTGCAGCGATCAAGCAGTAATTTTCAATGACATCTTTACACTACAAGCATCTATCAGTGAGGAGGCAACTGATCGACTGCCCCATGTAGAAATCAACACATTATTTGCTCATACTTCACTGACTGATACTTAGAAAATCACTGACCTGCTGTGAAGTGGCAGAATGGAGCGGATGATATACCAGCATAAGTCTACAAAGCCGGAAGCTAGCATGACACAGAAATTGACTGAATTCTTTCAGTCAATACGTACTCAAGATACTATAATATGGTCACCGTTCTACCTTAAACGCTTGACCTCTTTTAGTCAGGCAAACGATATAAGAGTGTTTTTCTTTACTGGTAGGGATTTATCGATTATATCGATGTAGATCAGTTAAGATTCTGAACGATTGGCCATATAAGGTGTAATGCAGCAGTAAATGATGTGGATTGTTCTGTCAAACATTGGTCTCGACAGGATCGATTATATTCTATATTGTGCTTGTAATTATTCATTTTGTGGCATAAGCATACATCATGCCAAGTAAATAAAAGTTTATGGATTTGAGGCAAAATGATTGATAACCAAATAGGAATATAAATGATTTAGAAACAGAAAAAGATTTTTTTTTTGTTTTAGATGGAAAGATTTGAATTTTAAATGGCTATTTATTAAATTAGGTATTAATATCAGATTTGAGACATAATTAGTCATTTCAGGCATATTATGCTAATGGACATGATTAAAAGTGAAAGAGTGTCTAAATATGTATGAGGTATAATGCATTACAAAACTCAAAAATATAATGCAAACTTAATTCTGGTCCATTATATTTTTTTCGTACATGTATCTCATCTTAATTTTCATTGAAACCTTTCCAAACGATGTATTTTAAGAACCATCTGCATCTAGAATAGAAAGTGAAATAATTAAAATGGAATGGAAACAAAAATTAAGGATATTTCATAAATTGGGTAAAGAGAACAAGATTTTTTATTGGTATAGGCATTCTGAACATACGCACTTATACATTATATAAAGGATATTATATGGCAGAAAATATGTTTTTGTTCTTTAATGCAAGACTGTGCAATTAACAGTCGTAGATCACCTGTGGTAGAACGGGGCCGAGCGGGGGGGGGTGGAGGGGTCCTAGATGCTTTTGTTTTAGTAAAATAAATAATCTTACTTAAGGTGACACCCATGAAGACCAGAATACTTCCAGTTGTTAGAGACGTGTTGCTTGATCGCTTTGTTATTATGATAATTAATTCTACAAGCATATGTACGTGTTTAAAACTCGTACAACTAAATAATGACATGTGATCATGAGTAAACACGTTTTTCGTCTTTGGTGTGACCCACAGAACCTAACTCTCGAGGATACCTTGGACGGTTATCAAGGGATCGTAGCCCAATAACTGTTACATACATGGATAACTGTGTCCTTTTCCAACGAATGCATTTACAAAGTTGATAAAACAATATATAAAAGTTATTGTAATTGCAGCTTTTGTATATTTTACCTTTGACCCTTTCCGGAGACCTTTGGACGTAGGGCAAAAAGCATACCCTTTTCGTCTCTCGCCAATTATCATCATAGGAGCAACCATTTCCACTTCGTACTTTGGAGAAGATGTAATTGCAGGCTAAAGGAGAGTATATATACCACATCTCTTAATCGGGGGATAATACTAACACTTTCTTGTTCGCCTTTCTATAAAACTATACTAAAATTTTATCAGCGAATTAAATGAATTATTATTCACCTTTATATGGAAATCAAACGTGAACAAAGTTAAAAGGGAGGTTATGATTCAAACCTTTTCTAAAGGTGGCTTGGCAATGACAGATATTTATAAATTTATATTAGCTTTGAAAATTACATGGATTAGTAGAATTCTTCTACCTCACAAAAAAATTGGTCAATTTATTTGAATATGAAATATGCGAGATTAGAAACTTGTTCCAACTAGGAGATGAAAATGTGATTACTTTATCCCAAAGGACAACAAATGCTTTTTGGCATGATATTTTACTGGCATGGAAACTGTTAATAGAGAAAAATATACCACAGACAGGGGAAGATGTTATGAAAAGAAGTTTATGGATGAACTCCCTTATAAGGGTGAACAAGGTACCCATTTTCTATAGGAAATGGTTTTGAACATAATGTAATCTATATTGGTAAAATGCGTACTGATCAGGGAACTATGATCGACTTTGAAAGCTTTAAAGCTAGATATCGTCTCATTACTAATTTCCTTGTCTTTCAAGGGATACATTGTGCGTAAAGTCCTTGTGTAAAAAATTACAGTTAGGTAAATCAACACTGGTCAGACCATTTATCCCTTTCCGTTTAGAAATTGTATTTCATAACATAAGAGGATGTAAAGACTATTATATATTATATATATATTACTTTTAAAAAAGGGTGTTAAACCAACTAGTGAAAAGAAATGGAATGCAATTTTTAATCTGAATATGGATATATGGCTTGACATATATACTAAAGTTTTTAAAATAACAAGAAACTCAATATTACCATGGTTTCAATTTCGTATTACTCATAGAATTTTACCAATGAATTCTTTTCTGTATAAAATAAAGTTGTCTAGCACTGATAAATGTACTTTTTGTAATAGCGCCCCGGAAACAATACTGCGTTTGTTTTGGGAATGTAATGTGATAAACAAGCTGTGGAATGAAGTGATCCTTTGGATTCAGAATAAAGTGAATACAGATGCTGTGCCAAGTGCAAAAACTGTTATATTAGGATATACAAATAGAGACGTAATATAGAAACAACCGTTTAATTTTGCTTTCTTTTAGCTAAATACTGCATCCATATAAGTAAAATGAAAGGGGAAATACCTAGATTGGATGGTTTGAAGTTTTTATTAAAGATCACTATAATATGGAAAAATATATTGCAATTAAATTTGAAAGGAAAAAAGAATTTGTTGATTTGGGAACAGTGGGAACCATTATTCTACAGTAACTATAATTATGTGTGTGCATGTCTATTATTTGTTTTCTCCTACACTATTTTTATAGTCCCTAGACTATATCAGTTGTAAGGTTACCTTGGGATGATACTCCGACTCAGTTATCAACCTATTACGGAGACAATTAAAAAACCCAAACAAAAACTATACTGTTGATAACAAAACGTATCTTGCACCAAGTCTGACATGGCATATGAATCTTTTAATTGACGTGATCCAGTCTAACGTTTAAAGATTTTATCTCCCTCCTGTATGTGCGAATTTGCTAGCGTAAACACGCGTTCTTATGACTTTTCAGGAAACCACTGCACATTTCACAACGGTCTGAAAAATCCACATATCCTAAAATATTTCTCGACATATTGTATTCAGGCATGTTTGCTTATTGAAATGGAAATGCGTCTCTACACATGAAGTTAAAAAATGCCAAGGCTTGCATATTCTGGTTGCCTTTACAGAAGGGTCTCCCATTCTATTCCATTCAATTTTGTAAAACAGAGGTTGTTGATTTAATGAAATTCTTATCGACGAAAAGACGTTTCTGACCCCTCTGAGGATAAATCATGATTGTATAAATATATAGATTCAAAGAATTTGAAAGTAAATGTTAATTTCAAAATTATCTTTGTCAATTTTTGTTCATGTTGAGAACGTTACAACAAAAAACAAGAACTATTATTATTATTATTAATACTACTACTACTACTTCTACTGCTACTGTTGCTACTACTACTACTACTACTACCATGGCTTCGTTTAAAGAGATTCTCGGAGCCTATGAAACAGAGTTTATGTTGTTGTATAATGTGTCATCCAATGGTCATACTAATTGAAGACAGTTTAAGAAAGATCGTTATACGAGAAGCTTTCTTAAACTAGATACGTGACCCATTGAGGTACTCTCTCAACCGGTATATATGTTGCATAGAATTACGAAGAACGTAAATCCAGACACGGCGTCTCATAAATGCGCTGGCAGTCAGTTCACCCCCGGCTGTATACGGCAATGACTTGAAAAACTCCACCTTGGAAATATAACAATAATAGCCACACACACACACACACACACACATATATATATATATATATATATATATATATATATATATATATATATATATATATATATATATATATATATATATATATGTCTGTTATCACATCCTTCGTTTGGGCAATTAATTGATTGAGACAACTTCCTCGTCGCCAAAGCACTACGTTGAAGTGAAACTAATCGAACTTGAATTTATTAGAAAACTTGATGTTACTTCTCTTGTAGGAATAATTCCATAAAGGTTTTGTAACACACTAATTGATAAGTTTACATCAAGATCAACGGGGAAAAAAAAATGCTGAATACACTGCGTGACATAGGCACCCGCATATAGGGCTAACGGGGGTGGGGTGGCTTGTTTTGTCCTAAATAAGTAAAACTTAATAGCGGACCAATGTATGTTTGCTCCCTTCCCCAATAATTATGCGGGCACCCCTGCAGCGTGAGCGAACAAATGACATCAATAAAATCTAGCAAAAGAAAAAAAAAAAATGGAGACATAATTACATAGAGCACATGACCTAGATTTATTACATTACACATACCTAAAATCAAACGTCCAGACATTATCACAAACATCATTCTTTTGGTCATGAATCATAATTGATTATATATTTTAAAACTATCCACCAACCAGATACATAATTTCCTATTTACGCATTGTTTCCAAGTTTTATTTAACTTCAGTAATTAAATCTTTATTCTTTCTGTTTATTATTTCTGTACAATATTTAGTTTGCGTCCTAGTAGCATTACAGAAATTTCAAATTTCTTAATGCTGCTTAAGCGACATATCCAATACGGTAAGGAAGGTTTGTTTATGGGCACATGCACACCTCTTTATTGCTCGCTCTCTCTCTCTCTCTCACACACACACACACACGAACTAAACCGACTCAGCAGATCGGTCGACTGTATAAGAGAAACGAGTATAAAAAATTAACTTAGGTTTATTGTGAAATCTGATAGAAGCAAAAAGACAAGTGAATCAATTCAACCATTGTTGTTAATGCAAACATGCTATAAACCAATATGGATAAGTTACATGCGCATGTTTGTAGAACCGGTGTATGTTAGAAAGAACGAAAAGAAAAACGGATTTATAGCGAGATAGATGGACTGATGGAGATATAGATAGATTGATAGATAAATAGCTTGATGGAAAGATAGAAAGATCGATCAGATTTTCTTTTTGTCTTTTGTTCATGTCAGCTAAGTATGTTCAAAATGCTTTTGTGTTCCTGTCATGCCTGCTATGAATCTCCGTTTCTTGCTATAGGTATAAGAGTATGCTTTATTTACAGTAACACCATATCAGTCTTGCTTCTACATTCCCGTATCAATCTTTGCCTATTTTTCCATTCCAGTCTTGTTTATAATTTCATAACAGTCTTATTTCTGCTTTGTCATTATACAACATTTGTTTGAATAACCTTTTTTGTGTCAGAAATTGCTTCCATATACTCTTCTTATAGCCTGTCACTCAGTCCGTAACAATTTATCACTTTTCAATTTGTACATGTTCCCTAATCCCTCTTAAATTCATTACCGATTAGATTAATAACAGCTGACCAATATTTTACATGTCTAAAGATGAACTGGTTATTACAATGTGTGTAAATTTTCGATGATGAGGCGACAGGCAAAAATGCAAATATGTATCTGACTTTCAAAGAAAGAACAATGCTGCTTACTGTTAATGCATGCATGTCACTGCCATTCTGGAGCACTATGTCGAAAGTCACTGGTGCTACAGATGTTGTTTAATTCTGGAACAAGTGGGTCATCGGTTATGGCTGTGCATTTTGTTAATATAATAGGTTTTAGTGTCCAGAAAATTGAAATATGATGTAAAACACGTTTAACACAACATTGAAATATAAGTCAGACAGATTGCACTTATTTGTATGTAGTGTCCAAATTAATAGTCTCCAGAATATTGCGACAGAATGGACAATACTGCCAAACTAATAATAACTGTAGTTGATTTATTTGTGACACTTGAAACAAAATATAAGTACAAATATGTATCCGCCACAGCGATACTTTTTTCTGCAGTGAAGACTGTGTAATATCCATTGGAATGTACGACATAGTGTTATATAAAATGTTATAAAAATGTAAGTATAAATTGTAGTTCTGGATCAGTCTCATCACAGCGTGATGAAAGGGTGAGCGAGCGAGCTCCCTGATCCTCCTACTACTGTGTTATGGGGGTTCTGGATCTCCTGCGTGGACTCATAGACTGCTTGGTTCTGGCTCAACTCTTCATTGAAACCTACTATGGCTCACATTTCTTTTTTGCTGAGGGTAGGTTTCTTATTCCGTATAAAACTGTTTTCTGTCTCACTTTGTGCGGTAATATGAAAGTACTAGAAAAAGAGGATGTCACTTTATTAGAGATGTTCTTTGTAGTATAGTGAAGATGTCTCTTCCGTGTTATTCGTGCAAGTGGAGAAATTAGGTCTGAGTGATAAGAGCCCTGAACCAGAGTGGAAGTTAAGTGAGGATGAGTCTCAGGCCTGGTTGAAGTGTGCGAAGGAGTTGATAGCCTACGCGAATAAAGATCTGAGTTATTCGCCTGAGATGATGTATTGTGAGGAGGAGGATGAAGAGTGGATGAGGCGTAGTCACAGTCATCAGCGTCAAGTGCAGCTCACAATCAGCGGCATTACATCAGGAATAAATTTAAGTGTTTTCATTTCTCGAAGCCTCAGCGAAATGAGTTTGATTACTGGTTGCATAAGGTTACTCGAGTGCAGTTGATGGATCATGCGAAATTCATCAAATCTGAATACGCATTTAAGCGCATGTTTGAGACGATGGATCTTGACAAGTATGCGTCGAAATGTAAAGCTATTTCTGGGAAGCTTGGTGGAGAAGAACGATACAATTATTTCGGAGGCCCTATCGTAGTTAAGGAGGCGGTAGGAATCCACGGGTTGAAGTGTTCAGGATAGCCAAACCACCTGACAAGCAATTTTGTCCCTTTGGTGGAGAGACGTTTGCGACTTGGAAGACGTCCTGGCTTGTCTTTTGTAATTCCTGCTCGTACAAAGACCCTAGGATGGGTTCTCCTGAAGAATCTTTAAGGGTGTAGGTAATAGAAATAGTTTCTGAACGGTATCGACGACGCAGACTTTCTCCGTACAGTTAGGAGTGTATCCTTTCTCGAACGTGGATTTTTGTCTTCTGATTCTGACGTGATCCCCTGCCTTAAATTTGGCTCTAAAAATAAGGCCTCTGCCACTTGTTGTTTTTGAGTTACTGAGGAGGCTTCTTAAGATCGTTTTCTTTCTCATGCCCTTGCCCCGGGTGGTGCCTGACAGATGGAGTCCTTTACCGATACCAAACAATCTTGGTAATAAAGTTTCGGCGAGGACGGCCAGCAAAGGAGCAACAAATCCTCCTTGTTTGGACAGCTGTGCCCCAGATAAGCTCAGAACGAGGCCTTTTCGAGCGTTGGGTCATCATGAGCCGATCGGGTCTGACGAGGGCAGAGGCATTGAGTCGGATGGAGATAGGTCTTTTATGAGTGGCCGCCACAGCGATACTTTTTTCTGCAGTGAAGGCAGTGTAATATCCATTGGAATGTACGACATGGTGTTATATAAAATGCTGTTATTTTCTTCGTCGTTTGACATTTCGATATCCTGTGGAGGAGATGACGATGCTCGTTTTCAAAGCACGCCGTTTCTCAGGGTGGCTCTTTGAGTAGGTCCAGTGATGGTTCCCAAGCCTGCAGACATTCGTAAGGGGGCCAGGATGTTAGCGAATAACTTGGGAACCATGGATTTGATAAAAGGAACGATAACGGTGGCAATGGAACCTCCGTTTCATCTTCTTTGCTGAGATGTTTTTTTCTAGGCATAGTGTCTACACAATGATATTCATTTCTCTATTGAGGACATCCAGAGTCATGAGGTGACCACGGCGTAGCAGACGTTATGCCACCTGGATTTGCAACAGTCCATCGGATTTCGGTGTCGGCAGGGGAGTCTTTGACACGTTCGGAATGCTTGGAGACATCGAAGTGGAAGATGGGATATATTTTATCGAAATCGTCCAGAGAGATCTGCGTAGCCGTATCGACATCTTGATACTTTTGCATGGCTTCCATCTGCATCACGTAGTCTCGAGAATAATTTCCTGTGGAAGGAGCGAAGTTGAATTCGAGTTCTCGCTCTGGGTATTGTCTGGAATTGATGCGGACCTGAATGCGAGAAGGATTAAGATTTTTAAAAATGAACTTGTTTCCTGTTTGATTGGTACTGTGGTATGCCCGTTGAAAGGCGACGAAGACGTGTCTAGGAAATTCACTGCCTGGATTAGTAGCGACTCTCCACAATGTGGTGAGCTGGTCGCTGAAAACTGTTGCATGTAAATGTAATCTTGCTCAAAGTACAATTTCTTGGTGAATCGAGCTAACGTCGTTTCCAGTTCGAGCATGTGCTCGGTGGAGGGAGTACTTTTGGGCATCCACATAGACAGTCACTTCATGGTGAATTGTCCATTCGCTTCTGCTGATGCTTTCTGCATGTACTGAGCGGGGAATCATTTTTCAGCATCAGCGTGTGTTTGACGCCTTGGAAGATAGTACGGATATCTCGACATACTCTAAATATGCTGCTGAAAGGAAGCATCATGCAGATCTCCTGGCTGCTATCGGTGATGGCACGTCCAGCGGTGAATCCCACGTTGTAGGTAGGAATACATGATTGTACTAAGGCAGAGCCGATGGCGACTGTCACTAGGACCAATGCTGCCGCGTTGGCTTGCATTGCTCATAAAGTGTACCTATCGGCTGCAAGAACTTCAGCGGGTCTGTACACGACAGCTTTAGCGGCTTGTTTCCGTCAGTTCAGCGGGATTGATTTGAATGATCCCTCAACGTAATTCGTTAGTGATAACCTCTCCCGTGTTGGTATCTCTGAACCAACACATGTCGGTGGCACACGTTCGCATGTATTCATCGATGAATATGATCAAATCCAGGATGGTGCTGGCTTCAGGTAAGTAGCCGTTGATTTCATCAACGGTCTCATTGTTCAGCTGATATTGAGCCGACCTGAATAACGACCATCCGTTATTTTGGAGCATGGCTTGGTCATTGACCACATAGTCCACGGGTGGGACGGCGTTAGTTTTGTATTTCCACGGACTTCTAGAAAGGCCTTATGGGGAAGCAGGTATACACCTTCATCGCGCGTCTCTATGTTTTGATGGGTGTTTGCGTTGAAATTGGTGATGCTGGTGTCCTGATACTCCACTTACTCTTACGAGGTGGTGGAGTCATCCACGGGAGTATCGTAGTTGAGACGGAGATAAATGGGAGTGAATCTCGTATACATGTTGCTATACTATATGAGCCTGATAAAAATCACCATAATCGTGTTAAGCCATATCCAGACATGATGGCGCCAATGGACTGGGCAGCACCTTTCTGTCCAGGGTTTGTAAAGTTCCTTCGGATCGTTCGTTGAGGATCTGAGCCGTTGTTTGAAGAGCATGTTTCGCTTCTCTGGAGACCTCCGCCACGGCCGCCAGGGGTTGTCTCGGGTATGATTTTGCTAACTATTTTTTTGCCCTATTGCCATTTGCACGGCATAGGTTGCTCCGGTGGCTCCCGCTTCGGCAGTCTTGAGATGGATGGGAGCGGCTTTCGCCGCGATCTCTATTAGGACTGATCGTATGGATGAGAAGAGAGTGGACAGGAATCCATCCACGATTGTACGTCGATGCAGGTCTCATCTTATTTAATCTACGAATATTTTTTTGCGACGTACGTGTAGATAATTGGTGATTCTTTCGTTGTTGTTATCGACGATCTGGCCAGACTGATCGGTCAGCCAGATGGTTATTTCCGACATCGTGTAGGTATTGGTGATATGATAGTAGATGAAAGGATTAAAACGAAGTTGCATGAGAGAGCCTGAAAGAACGTTAATCGACGTGGAATAAATCACGGTGGAGGCAGAGCCTACGGAAGACAAGGATCCCTGAACGCTCGAGCAGTTGATGAGGAGGCTCTTGAAGTCGGTGATATTGATAGGCAGATCTCATTCGTACACTCTATTTTGAGTCAGAGACGTTCCCACGCTGAACCCCAGAAAAGATTCATGGAGTTGGCGGTGTCGAATCGCACGATGTAATTTTCAGCAAGAGGGATGCGAGTCCGTAGGGTAGAGTAATTGGGTTCGATTTTATTGTTGGCGGAGACGACTCCGTTGGAGGTGATCAGTCGCGAGATTTCCGTGGAGATGTTGGTGATGTTTTTCGACTTGGAGAGATCGTGATCGTTTTCTTGCTGAATATAGGGTGGCGAGACCACGTACGAAAACCAATTGTTGTTGGCGCAGACGTTGAATAAGCTGTTCCATATTTCGACGCAGATGAGAGCGAATTCGCACGACGACTGCTGGTCCAGTTACAAGGGAGGATAATACCTCATCGTGAAGGTGATCGATTTGAGTCGAACAAGAGCGTGGTATCGTCCATGTCGTCTATATCAAGTCCTCGTACAAAATGCGATAGTAATGAAAGGTGACGAGCTGTTGATCCTGGAGATGATTGACGATCTCAAGCATCTCGTTATCGATGTTCACGGCTACGTTGCCCGCCAGCTTCGAAGCGATCAGCAGCTTAAGACGCGAGACAAGGAAGGCGGACGTGTGAAAGTAAGCGGATTCTGCCCCCCCCCCCCATGGAGTCCTTGTTCTTCTGTGGGAGTTTCTTTTTTTCAGCTCCTCTTCCCTCTGTTTAGGGTCCTCTTTTGCTCCATCCTCTTGGTGTATTCTGTAAAACTAGAACGATTTACAGGTTTATGTTTAAATTCCTCTTTTCTCGCTTGTATAAGTTTGACTAGCTTCTTCGTCGATAATGATTCCACAGGTGAGCTATTTCTCACTGGAGGCTGTGCTTGATCTTTGAGTCGAGTGGCCTCTAGTCCAGAGGGCAGCTCCTTGAATCGAGCGGTCTCTAATTCTGGCGGGAGTCCTTGTCCTTCGAGAGCTTCCTCTTCTTGTATGGTCTATGGCGGATCCACCTCCATGGGAGACATGGGTGTGGCTCCAGAGCGGTAGACTGGTTCTCTGTCACTGATCTCTTTCTTCAGATAAGCCTTAAAATATTTTGACTTCTCAAGTAGTGCTCACATGCTGGTTTGTGCATCCTTGTCCTGTCGAGATTCAATCCACGGTATATACAGCAGGTTGACATTGCTGACCAGAGCGCGTGCAGCGAGTGCCTTAAAGCAATTATCTTAAGCAGATGATCCTAATGCTGTGTAGGTACTGATAGCTTGAATTTTGTGAGACACAAAGTCAGTAAGCCAGTCCTCACCATTATGAGTCGTCTAATAACCGATATCAGCTGAGAAATCAACTAAGGCATCTGCTTTCTTAGACTCCTCACGTTTATTGATCAATTCTTTTCCGAAAACTTTTGTTTTTCTTCCTGCTCAAACGTTGTTTTTCCTCTTGAATCTGCTCTTCCTCTTTTTTAAGGTTTTCCCGAATCTGCTCTTCCTCTTTTATGAGCGTGTCGAGAACAGTCTCATCAGCCATCTGTTCCTCTTTCATCTTTTGCAGGGAGGAGGCTGTTTCTTTTTCTTCTTGTCTCATTTTTTAAAGTTGAGCCTTTTCAGCTTCTCCCTTTGCTCGGCTTTTGCACGTCTTATCATCTCCGAGACGTCGACTTCTGGGGTGAGTGGTGTGATCTCCTGCAACAGTCGTTGTTATTGTTGTTGAGTCGACTGGATCGTATCCAGGAGCTGATCTTGCTTTACATCGTAGGTGGTTATGGCCTCGTTGAGTTTGGTTAGTATGGGGTTGAACAATTCTTCGGCGACATTCCGTTGAAAGGACTGCTGTCCTACTTTGCCATCGAGGACACGTTGACGTAAGACCGCCCTCTGGTTGATAAACTTCTTGAGGACCTACTCGCGTTCACTACGAGTGGCGACCTTTTCGTACGACGTTATTATACTAATTTGGCAGGTAAAATTCGTCAAAGCCTTTGCGATAACGTTCCGGAACGGTCTACGCATTACGATGGAAAGTCATGATGTCGTGTTTGGAGCCAAACGTGGCTGCGGCATAGCAGTCTTTAAATTGGGCGGCGGAGATTCCCCGACAGTGGTCTTTCTCGATAACATCAGTGTCTCGGTTATCGAGTCCCGAGAATAGGACAAAGCATCCTGTGTTGAGTCGGATGTATTTGGGACGTCGTAGTAGGACTGAGTCAGATAAATACTGTTACATTTTTTTTTGTCGCGACAACGAAATATACTCGCAGATCTTGTTCATGTTGTTTCGGTAGATTTTAATGTCGTCAAAGACGATGATCTTGTGCAGGTCTGAATCCAGGTCTTCCACTGGCTGAATCTCCTCAGGATCGGCGATGGTGAAGGCCTCACCGGTGACTGCGTCACTGAACTCGTACATCGTATGGCATTTGTTCTGATGAGGATTGAGCGTGTAGAGAATGACTCGATCGTATTAAAGCATGCTATTCAGAAGCATGTTCATGAAGAGATTGGTTTTGCTTCGACCGGTGGGACCTACGATTATGTAATGGCAGTCTGGCACCAAAAAAATGATGCGTATGCTCTGGGGCGTGTTACTTCGTGTCAAAGTTAATGATGTTCATGGTTTATATATTTGACCATGTCGTACACGTCCTTTGTGACATTGATCGGAGCGGGAAATTTCAGCAATAAAGAGGACAAAGTCAGTCGTTCTGGGGATTCCATTACGGGTCATCTCAACATGAGAGACCATAGTCTGACCAGTTTAAAGGATGTGAGTTATCCTCCTCCAGACGCTAATGCTGCCCGCTGGTCTCACTTCAACAGACTCACGCAGATGAAATTATCGCTGACGGGGGGCACGATGACAGGTGATATCAATATGGGGGCAGGAGCTTGAAAGGACTTCCTCCACCACCAGGATCTTCTCAACCCGAGAATATTGCCGATCTGGAGGTATCGTTGGCGGGAAAATACAATTAAACGGGTGGCACGATCAGTGGCAATGTGGTGGTGACGGGTACGTTGTCCTTGGCAGGTCAAATGACGAGCTATCTCAGCATGTCCTCACCCACCTCGGGAACCACGTCTCAGAACGCTCGAGTGGTGGGAGTGATTACTGGACTCAATACCAAAGCCAGTATGGCCTATCATTTTGGAACGTCCGATCACTCAATCTGTATCGACAAAGATGCGAGTGGCAATTACACCTCCATTACCGTTCAAACCGTCGAAGGATTTCGTGTCTTTAACTCCAGTTACTACTGGCTGGTGGGTATCAATAACACCCAATTTAACTTGTGTAGGACCATTTCGATGCAAGGTCAAAAATTGTACGGACGTTCGACCACGTGGCCTCTCACAGATACCAGCCAAGCGATCTCGTAAGGTCAGCTCAACTCGTTCTGAAGCACCAAGTTGTCGCTGATGGGTGACGGGTCTGGCTACGACGGTAACATCTTCTCAGGATAGTGCTGTCAGTTATAAGGAAGTGGCGGTCTATGCGCTGGCCCGTTCGGAAGAATCCATAACAGATCTCAACATGGATTACAAGAGCTTCACAAAAAAGATCACGACTGCATGGACAAGGTGGTCTCCCGAAAACGCTTTAAAGGGGATCGAAAACTCAGAGACGCTATCGACAAGCGAAAGTTTTCCATCAGGTAGGAAAATACAAGGTCGTGGATGCGATCATGGCGGTGATGGCGCTCGAAGATCGTTCTGATGGTAGAGGAAGTGACGACGAAGCATCAAATGATAAACCGACAGGAATGCTAGAACCTAATAAAGCTTTAAAAGCCTTATTTTACGTGATCATGTATGGAGAGCAATCAGTGTACGACTGAGCCGATTCGAACAAATCAACTATCAAACATATAGAGGAGAGAATGTGTAGCGTTGAAGACGTCTTTGTGACCGATGTGATCTTACATCACCCCGAAGCGCTCTACGAAGCCATCGCAGTCTTACGGAATCACTTGTCTGTGAACATCGAGCTGATGCTGACCCAAATACAAGAAGCAACGCAGGTACAGGCCTTACTGACTGACTCGAGAGCAGCGGTCAGATTTGGTTAAGGTCGGTATCGTCAAAATCTAATGGGACGAACATCTGATTAGAGGGAAAAAATGCTGAGAAAGATTTTTAAATTATCTTAATATAGAATGGAGAACGTAGAGATGGTCGAGCACCAAGTGGATGATAGCAATATATGACCTATGTCATCGTGGAAAATAAGGAAGATCTCGAGGATGGCATCGTCAATGCGTTTCATCTCAGCATCGATGTTAACGTGAATCTCATGTTGACCAAAGTCGTGTGCATAGGACACGATCTCGCCTTGCTCACGGCGGCACAACAGAAAACGCTCCACGACACGGGTACGCTCAACATCACCTACGATAAAGAGCTTCTGTTCAAGTACTGTATCTCCTGAACGCATCAAGAAGACCTCCTCAAGTTGCCGTACCGATCCTCATAAATAAAAAGGAATGAAAATATGGTTTTTGACATTATTTTGCTATTCGTTAGGTCTTATGTCCAAATTGCACAGCCAATATTCAAAGGGATCTCCGTAGAGGTGAAAGACGGAATAGCCGATGGAAATGGCTCCACGATGAGCTTCAAACACAAAACCATGACGGTACATCGTCGCCTCACTCCGTTGACAAACACGTAAATGATGGAATAACCAGTAGTGCTAAACCTCACCACGTGTCTGATTTTAGTTCCTTCCTCGTTGGCCTCGTAGCAACTAAACAAGGGATGCACTTTCCATTTCCTGCGTCATGCTTAATATCAGCCAGAAACTCGCTGAATAACTCTGAATGATATTTTAGTTTGTGGGTCGTTCTCAATTTTTCGTAGTAATATTTAATAAATAGGATGTTTCGTCCGCCATAGCGCTGACATTATTGGTGCTGACCTCGAACTCCTTCCTGACATCCCAAACAGGGTTTCAATCCTGAACTTCCACGCTTGATTAGAGCATAATGTTGGGAGCAGTAATCTCTCGTGCGGGCCATATTGCACCCTGAAGTAGCCACACACACTTTTCTGCTCCACGTAGAGGCATGCTACTATAAAATACACATTAAAATTTATATGAAATGAACAAGTACTTAAAGAAGCAGCCACAGGATATTATATAGCATCTCTGTCGTTGCAAGGATAGACCAAAATCATGTCCTAGTAACAACGTGAAGCCTACCCGATCCAAGAAAAGAGTTTATCGTTCGTCATGATATCGCTCGTCGAGTTAGAAGCATAGCTCAGTCGATCTCAGGTTCTCCGATTCTTATGTCTTATTCTGCCCGATCCAATGCCGCTTTGCGTGAGATCATCGAACGAGTCCGAAAAGACCTCGAGGCGATGCCAAGGAGGGATCCTGCACATCAAAAGCTCATCCACCAATACAAGACTATTGCAGACGAAAGATCGTCACCACGCAACAGTATCTGAAGCAAGTGTGAGACCACCACAAAGCACTCTCAGTGACCACCACCGATCCCCCAAAGAACTTCTTTGACTTCAGCATGACCGCCTCAGTCGATCTCGTCGAGTTGCTATCGAGACAACCTTACCCAAAATCGACCCACAAGTCCTTCAACGACAACGCGACAAGAACACGCGTCTTCCACCTCCAAGACAAACAAAAAAAAAAAAAAAGAGCACGGAGGAACTGGAAAAGGATTCCTCTTCGATCATTCCCTTATTCTTCAGTGAGGAGTCCATCCACCTCTACTGCAGCACATTCTATGCCGTACAGTTCAAGCACTACGCACCCACACCGCCATGTGACTTCAGAGTCGCGTTCCACGTTCACCTGGTGAAGGAGCACAAAGCATCGACGTGTGGATCAGAGCCAAATCAATCATCTTGCATTGCGCAGACGATTTCAGTCACATTGTTGATATCGCCTGGTCGTTTATCCAACGTCGTATCGAAGATTATCAAAAGTCAGGATCCTTTTGGGTCTTTGCTGGAATCAATTCTATCTCGTTTCAGACTTCCAAATTCACACTGTTACGCGTAAGTATGTATGTCCCACTTCTCAAGCAAATCATGACTACCAAATCCTGCATCAACGTCAAAAACAACGATGATTACTGCCTCTTGTGGGCTATCCTGTCCGCGTTAGATACAGTTGAGGACAAAGCCGATCGCATCTCAAAGTACAAGCCGTATTTGGATGACCTCCACACAACTGGCATCACCTTTGCAGCCTCGATCAAAGACGTCTCTACACTAGAATCGCTCAACGAAGGTTTCTCCCTCAATGTCTTCGGACTCGATGACCACCAAGCGGGCGATAAACAGGTGTGGTCTATCCCCTACTGATCTCCAAAACAATCTCACAATCCAGCATCAATATACTGCATTACCAAAATCGTTTCGTCTACATCAAAGACTTTAGCAGGCTATGTCGCTCTCCGTAAACCCAGCATAAGAATGATTGGTATTTCTTCTATCGCTTCTTCCAATGCTTTCCTCAATCCTAGCGACTGCAGAATTTCCTCTCGTCGGGGTACTGCCAAGAACTACAAGTCGTTTAGATGCCCCGTGAAAAAACACTGCAGTTCAAACATCACTACCAAAATTACGCTCATGGTTTTTATACCCTCTTTGACTGCAAAAAAGCACAAGGACATTCTCCTGATCCAGACCATTCTTTCACTTAGGTATAGCACACACTTGTCCCCTGCTCAATTGGGTTTAAGGTGTGCTGATCTGTCGATGAATCCCTGTCGTCTTAGTATCCGCTGTATGGGGGGGGGGGAGTATTGCATTCCATGGTTCTTTGAGCAACTCACAGTAGAGCTAAAACACATTCGGGTGATTCAAAAAAATCCAGCCCTATCCTTTCACTCACCTAACCACAACCGCAACACCACCAAGTAGCACCTCAGTGTCACATCTGCTAAGAGTACTTTCAACCCCACTATCGAAACGTCAGAGACCATTACCATATCACCTGTCACTATAGAGGAGTTGCTCATGCCGATTGTAACTTACACTTCAAGGATCTTAACTTCCTTCCCGTCACTGTCCATAATCTACTAGTATACGATGGACACTTCATCGTGGCAGCCCTCAGATTCTCGCTGAAGAAGGAAATCAAATCAAATGCATTCCCAGCAACTTAGAAAAGTACGTGTCGATCACCATCGGACCCTTCCGATTGATCTACTCCTTCCAGCTTATCTCCACGTATCTGGAAGAACTCGCCAAACACTGTCTGGAAGAACTCGCCAAACACTGTCCTCAATTCACCCACCTCGACAAGGAATTTGTACCTCAAGCTGACCATCTGAAGCAAAAAATAGTTTATCCCTACGAATACATCGGTTCCTCCTCACGCTTCCCCTCAAAAAGAATTTCTCTCTCATCTCAGCCTTACAGTAGTCAGTGATGAAGAATACCAATACGCGAACAAGATATGGAACGACTTTTTTTTGCCACACTTTCGGGGATTATCACGATGTTTACCTCAAAACGGATGTGCTCCTACTCGCAGATGTCTTTGACGACTTCAGACGCACATGCCTCACCTATTACCAGCTCGATCTCCTCTGGTATTTCTACTCACCAGGACTCTCCTGCGATGCCATGCTTAAACACACTGATGTGACCTTAGAACACTTCACCGATCAAGACATGTTCATGTTCACTGAACACATTATACGAGGAGGCATCTGCACCATCAGCCAAACACACTCCGTCGCTAATAACAAATACATGTCCAATTACAATCCTACTCAACCCTCCACCTACATTTTCTATCTTTATACCAATAGTCTATATGGTTGGGCCATGTCACAACCCTTTCCCGCAGAAGATTTTCATTGGATCACTGCAGAACAATTTCCCCAAGAAAGGCAGGCAGGATATCTCGACGACTGAAGCTATTTGGTGTAAGTCCATCTCAGATATCCACCCATCTCCACGACGCTCATAATGATTATCCATTCTGCGTTAAGCAAATTCTCGTGTACAATTCGACACACTCTCCTGAACATTTCCAATAAAAGAAGCAGTTTGGGCTAAAGTTAAAAAATTTATACCCAGTCTCCATCATAAAACACACTACAAAATGCATTATCGACTGCTCGAACAGGTTCTTCATCACGTCCTCAAGTTTCGTCAATCTCCCTGGATGAAACCCTACATCGATGTCATCACCACATAACCCGCCAAGACCACCACAGTCTTTGAAAAAGACCTCTACAAACTCATAAACAACAGCGTCTTTGGAACAAACTATGGAAAACATTAGACATCACAAGAAAATCGAAATCGTCAATAACTCACGACGATGAGATAAGCTCGCCGCCAACATTGCTTTTCCTAGCATGAAAATCTTTGACGAGGAACTCGTCACCACTGAATCCAGAAAAACTCATTTGCTGCTGGACCAACCTATTTACGTCGGTTCAGCCGTTCTCGGTCTCTCCAAAATGCTCATGCTTGAATTTCATTACAACTTCATCCGACAACATTACGGAGATAACGCCAGACTACTCATGACCAATACCGATTAGCTCGTCTTATCAACATCTAGATCACTTCGACCTTAGTGATTATCCAAATTCAAGCCCATTTTCCTGTCAAGACATTAAAAAGACACTTGGAAACATTGAAGATGAAACTTGTGGCATACCCTTCACAGAATTCATAGGACGTCGACCCAAAATGTACTGCATCACACTCGAGGCTAAAACCCTCCAGAAAAAATAAAAAACAAGTCACATTGCCACAGTCGACCATTATAGACAGTCCTTACAAGGACATCTCCAGTACAACTCCAAGAAATCCTTCCGATCACAACATCAACTCTCCACCCTACTCGTCAACAAACAAGGACTATGCTCCTTCGACGATAAATGCTACTCCATCGATGACATTCACACTCTCGCCCACTGACATTATCACACAAAGTGAGACAGAAAACATTTCTTTAAGGAATAAGTGACCGACTCGCAGCAAAAAAGTGAGCCATAGTAGGTTTCAGTGAAGAGGTGAGCCAGAACCCAGTAGTCTCTCTGACCAAACCGGTGAGCCAGAACCCCCATAACACAGTAGTAGGAGGATCAGTGATGAAAGTGAGCCAGAACACCCATATTTTCCTAGTACTGTACAAACAATTCAAATTGAGAAAGAGACTCCTTCAACTGAAGTAAAGATTACAACTATGTAACCCTCTGAAAATATGTAATCCGGATGTTATAGAAAATACGTTGATTGAAAATAATCCTTTTAAAATGACATACTATGATTTTCCCCTTGTAAACGAAGATAAAGTTATTTTGATTTATTTGAAACACTTATTTATCAAACTTGCATGACAGATCTTTTGCTATATAATGCTCTGATCCAAATCTACAGATTTTAAGAGATGTCCTAGAATTTGGAAATTTAATAAGTCACTCATAAATGGAAATAATTAAAGAGAAATTCGAAGAATTGAAAGCTTTATATCTTATTAAAAGTGATTTTTACAATCAAACAGGTAAAGATGGGTATGACATTGACGAACATTTATTTACTGTGACAGATTTATAGGAGATTTAAAGTCTATCATGCATAACGTTTTTAATGCTCAAAACGGAAAATTCACGAACTAAAACGATAGTTTAAATTATTAAAGGAGATTGAATACTAATGGAGCATAGTTTTTAATCAACATGAAGATAATATGAAGAAGTCGAAATTAAACTGCACATTTAAATGCACTAATGGACTTGAATTCTCGAATGATGAATCAAATTAATTGGATGGAAAAATTACTTTTCTAAAGTGTCTGAGTATCAAAATAATAGACAATGGAAAAAGCACAGCAAATGACGGCTTTACCGTCTACATCCTTGCACATGTTTTGAGAGATAGAGGGCAACTCTTGGCAAACTAAGTTACCAATATTTTCATAAAGGTAACCTTTGATAACACAAAGAGATGGTACTATTACTTTTCAGCCGAAAAGAGACAAACGTAGAGATCATTTTAAAATATACTGGGAAGCAATCACATTACTGAATCAATAGCATGAGCTGTTACAGCTAATATAATAGACGCGAGTTTGCCGAAATCGATTCACAAAAATCTAAAACGGTTTATGAAAGATAGATATATGGGAGAAATGGTGAGACTTGTATAATATATGAAGCTATTTTCTAGACGAAAGTAAATAACAAGAATGGTTTCATTTGACAAATATATTTTGAAAAAAGTTTTAGTTGGTTGGTTGAATTTTTACGGCGCACCAGCACTATGAGGCTATTTAGCGCCATACAAAAGGTTATATCTTTCATCATTTAAAAGTGGTAAAAGGTTTCGTATCGACCAGCGATACGAAACCAAACAGTTGAAGGTAAAACGATAAAATGGTAACGGTGATAAATAAATAAAGTTTCCCGATCAACGGGGAGTGCAAATGAAATATGACAACGAAAACAGATGAAAGGTAATTAAAATCTAACGACGGTATGTATAGCACATAAATCTGTTTAAGGTGATAGCATACATGCTATAGCTTATGATAAATATTTACTTCCTTCAGGAAGTCTGTAATATAAGAAACGCTAACTGTATCAAAGAGCTCCCTAATGTCATGCACATTGTAATAATGATTACGCGTAGGTTGGAGGTCGAAACACTCCAACATAAAGTGCTTAACGGTGAATGGTTCATTGCAAGATAGGCAATCTGGTGGATCTTCTCCTTTTAATATGTAGGAGTGGGTTAAATAAGTATGACCAATTCGAATTCTTGCAATGACTACCTCCTCCCTACGGACGGCTCTGTAGGAAGGAGTCCATTCTCCTAGGGTTGGCTTGATGGCATGAAGTTTGTTATTCACGGCGTCATTCCATGATGCCTGCCATTTCTGACGTAAACATTCTTTGATACTTGGTTTAAAATCAGTATACGGTGTTTTAAAATCAGATGGTTCCAGTGACAGGGCCATTTTAGCAGCGCGGTCTGCTTTGTCATTACCTTTAATTCCAATATGGCTGGGTAACCAACAGTATACTATATTGTGGGAGGTACTCAGCTCAGTATGTTTGAGGAGAATATTGGCTAATAATGGATTCTCCAGTTTTCTATCATGTAGTGACTGAAGTACTGATAGTGAATCGGAGAAATTGATGCTGTTTAAAATACGCTTGCTTTCAACGTACTGCAATGCAAGGTCTATTGCTCTGATTTCGGCTGAGAAAATTGATGTACCGTTTGGCAAGCGAGCTTTTGTTGTGTGTTTCCCACTAACGAAGGCTGCAGCAGCCTTTTCCTCATCTTTTGATCCATCAGTATATATTCTTGTATAATTTTCAAACTGGGTGAGGAGTTCATGGTAACAGGAGTGGAAGATAGAAGGGTTTGTCTCCGATTTTTTTCCATCGTGTAACGTGAAAAGTACTTTTTGTTGTTAAGTAGCCAGGGAGGTGTTTTGCAGACGGACGTTTTCTGAATGTTTGAAAGATCAATTTTGGTACTGTCAAGGCATGGTAATATTCTAATGCCAACGGTAGGTATGACGTTTAGTTTATTGTCATATAAGGTTTTATATTTGGGTTCAAAAACAGCCGAAAAAGCAGGGTTCAGAGGGTTTGATCTTAATTGAGAGCATACTGTGCGGAAAGCATTTCTCTACGTTGTGATAAAGGTGGTTCGTTCGCTTCAACGAGTAGGCTTTCACACGGGGATGTCTTAAATGCTCCCGGAGCAAGTCTTATTCCCAGATGATGAATTGGGTCAAGAATCTTCAAATAGGACTTCCTAGCTGAACCATAGACAACGCAACCATAGTCTAGTTTCGAGCGAATAAATGTTCTGTATCAACACCCCAGTCAGTGTGCGCTACTACTTTAAGTAAATCTAGAAACTTCAAGCATTTAGCTTTCAAATTCTTCAGGTGTGGAGTAAAAGTCAGTTTTCTGTCGAAGATAATACCTAAAAATTCTGCTTCCTCAACAAATGGAATAGGTGCTCCGTCCAGCGTGAGTTTAGGTCCATCATGATGTCTTCGAAACTGACAGAAATGCATACATACAGTTTTTGACTTCGAGAATTTGAAACCGTTAGTATTGGCCCAATTTTGAATCTTGTTGATATTTTGCTGTAATTGTCTTTCAATTGTATGCATGTGCTTGGATCGGTAACATATTAAAAAGTCGTCAACATATAGGGAGCAATCCACACCGGGAGTCAGACACTTGGTGATGCTATTAATTTTTATGTTGAAAAGCGTCACCGATAAAATACTGCCCTGGGGCACACCCATCTCTTGATCGTGCATATCAGAGAGGGTGGAGCCCACTCGTACCTTGAATTCCCTGTCTGAGAGGAAGTTTGATATGAACGAGGGCAGTCGGCCTTTTAGACCCAGATCGTGTAGGTCATTTAGTATTCCGTACTTCCACGTTGTGTCATAGGCCTTTTCCAAATCAAAGAAAACCGCTACTAAGTGTTCTTTCTTGATGAAAGCGTCGCGAATAAATGTTTCCAGTCTAACCAGATGATCATTCGTACTACGACCATAACGAAAGCCACTTTGGAAAGGAGATATTAAATTGTTGGTTTCCAAATACCATACAAGCCGAGAATTGATCATTCGTTCCATTGTTTTGCATACGCAGCTAGTTAATGATATAGGTCTATAGTTGGTAGGATCTGCGCTATCTTTACCTGGTTTGGGGATTTGTATTACTGTTGCTTCTTTCCAAATTTTTGGTACATTACCAGTAATCCATAAATCATTGAAGATTCCCAGAAGAACTGTTAAGGATGGTTCTGGAAGGTGTTTCAAAAACTGGTAATGTATATCGTCAGGCCCAGCGGATGTATCATGGGCCTTATTCAAAGATTCCATAAGCTCCAACAATGAAAACGGTTGGTTATAACTTTCTGAATTATTCGATGTGAATTTCAACCGTGTTTTTTCTTTTTGAGCTTTTAATCTTCGGAAAGCTTCTGAATAATTAGACGATGAGGAACTTTTGGAGAAACAATCAGCAAGCACATTAGCTATTTCATGTTTGGTATTGAACTTGTTGTTATTTATCTTCTCGTCGGAATGAATTGTATTTTCCCTTTCCATTTATTTTGCGGATCGTGTCCCAAACTTTCTTTATTGAGGAACGAGAGTTTAAAGTTGAAACATATTTTTTCCATGATGCTCGTTTACTTTCTTTAATTATGCGGCGAGCTTTGGCCCGAAAAAATACGGTACTGAGTTAAGTTTTCGGGCGTTGGACGATTATTAAATTTTTTCAGTGCTTCTCGGCGTTGTCTAATGGCTTCCTTACATTCTTTAGTGAACCACGGTTTTTGGGTTCTTTTACAATTCGGCGAGGACTTAGGAATAGATTCTTCTGCAATCTCAATTAAGACGGATGTAAATTGTCGAATAGGATCAATATCGTTTAGGACGATATTCCTGTTAAGTCTTGCTGTACAAAGTGTTTCAAAATTGATCCAGTCAGCTTTCTTTAAATTCCACTGTGGAATCGTGTCATCAATTGTAACGCTGGTGTTCTTAAGAGAGATTGGAAAGTGATCACTGCTGTGAAGGTCATCAGCGACCTTCCAATTATAATCCAAAAGTAGTGAAGGAGAACAAATTGTTAAGTCGATACATGTGTATGTACCAGTTCCTGGGCGCAAGTACGTCGGAGATTTGGTATTAAATAGACACAAGTCGTGTCTAGTAATAAAATCTTCGACCTTTTTCCCCTGTCACTTATGTAATTTGATCCCCATAGAATATTATGGGCATTAAAATCACCGAGTGAAACAAATGGTGCAGGAAGTTGTTGAACAAGCGTGTCTAATTCGTTTGGTAATAAGTTGGTGTTTGGTGGTATGTAAATAGAACAAAATGTAATCACTCGATGTAGAGTATCACTCACAGCAATGGCTTGCATATTTGTGTTTAAAGGGATGACGCTATGTGGGGCTCTAATGTTTACAGCAATAGAAACCCCTCCTGAGGCCCTGTCAACGTTCTGTAAGTAGGTGTTAAACAGGGAGTAGTTTTTAAGTGTGATGTTGTCCGTATTTTTTAAAAAGGTTTCCTGAAGGCATAGTATTGCAAGATCATATTCGTTTAAAAGCAGGAGAATATCATTGTAATTGGCTTTAAGTCCTCGACAATTCCATTGTATGGTCGTGTAATTCATTATAAGTTTATATTGGAGATTTTGGAGCTAGGTTAGACTTTTCGCGGAGAGAATCTGTATGGTTATTTCTACGGAGGAAGTACGGGGATGATGTTTTTGTTAGGTCTGGAGCTACTTTGAGAACATGGAGCAGTATCTTCTGCATCCATGCTCTCAATGTCCCCAAACCTGTTATAGAGTTTGATGGGGTTTTCTGACCCCTTTTGCTGCCTATTTCCTTGTGATCTGTTTTTGGTCTTTGGTGATTTCGGTGGTTGAGTATTATTGAATGTTGTTTGGGTAGATGTCGTGGTTTTTTGTGCTTGGTTTGTTGGTTGGTTAGTTGAATTTTTACGGCGCACCAGCACTATGAGGCTATTTAGCGCCATACAAAAGGTTATATCGTTCATCATTTAAAAGTGGTAAAAGGTTTCGTATCGACCAGCGGTACGAAACCAAACAGTTGAAGGTAAAAAGATAAAATGGTAACGGTGATAAATAAATAAAGTTTCCCGATCAACGGGGAGTGCAATTGATGTGTGACAACGAAAACAGATGAAAGGTAATTAAAATCTAACGACGGTATATATAGCACATAAAACTGTTCAAGGTGATAGCATATAAGCTATAACTTATGATAAATATTTACCTCCTTCAGGAAGTCTATAATATCAGGAATGCTAACTGTATCAAAGAGCTCCCTAATGTCATGCACATTGTAATAATGATTACGCGTAGGTTGGAGGTCGAAACACTCCAACATAAAGTGCTTAACGGTGAATGGTTCATTGCAAACTACGCACTCTGGTGGGTCTTCTCCTTTTAGTATATAGGAGTGGGTTAAATAAGTATGGCCGATTCGAATTCTTGCAATGACTACCTCCTCCCTACGGACGGCTCTGTAGGAAGGAGTCCATTCTCCTAGGGTTGGCTTGATGGCATGAAGTTTGTTATTCACGGCATCATTCCATGATGCCTGCCATTTCTGACGTAAACAGTCTTTGATACTACGTTTAAAATCAGTATACGGTGTACTAAAATCAGATGGTTCTAGTGATAGGGCCATTTTAGCAGCGCAGTCTGCTTTGTCATTTCCTTTAATTCCAATATGGCTGGGTAACCAACAGTATACTATATTGTGGAAGGTACTCAGCTCAGTATGTTTAAGGAGAACATTAGCTAATAATGGATTCTCCAGTTTTCTATTATGTAGTGACTGAAGTACTGATAGTGAATCGGAGAAGATGATGCTATTTAAAATACGCTTGCTTTCAACATATTGCAATGCAAGGTCTATTGCTCTGATTTCGGCTGAAAAAATTGATGTACCATTTGGCAAGCGAACTTTTGTTGTGTGTTTTCCACTAACGAAGGCTGCAGCAGTCTTTTCCTCATCTTTTGATCCATCAGTATATATTCTTGTATAATTTTCAAATTGGGCGATTAGTTCATGGTAACAGTTGTGGAAGACGGAAGGGTTTGTCTCCGATTTTTTTCCATCGTGTAACGTGAAAAGTACCTTTGGTTGTTGAAGTAGCCAGGGAGGTGTTTCGGAGACGGTCGTTTTCAGAATTTTTGAAAGATCAATTTTGGTACTGTCAAGGCATGGTAATATTCTAATGCCAAAGGTAGGTGTGACGTTTGGTTTATTGTCATATAAGGTTTTATATTTGGGTTCAAAAACAGCCGAAAAAGCAGGGTTCAGAGGGTTTGAGCTTAATTTGAGAGCATACTGTGCAGAAAGCATTTCTCTACGTTGTGGTAAAGGTGGTTCGTTCGCTTCAACGAGTAGGCTTTCACACGGGGATATCTTAAATGCTCCCAAGGCAAGTCTTATTCCCTGATGATGAATTGGGTCTAGCATCTTCAAATAGGACTTCCTGGCTGAACCATAGACAACGCAACCATAGTCTAGTTTCGAGCGAATAAATGTTCTGTATAAACTGAGTAGGACTTTCCTATCAGCACCCCAGTCAGTGTGCGCTACTACTTTAAGTAAATCTAGAGATTTCAAGCATTTAGCTTTCAAATTCTTCAGGTGTGGAATAAAAGTCAGTTTTCTGTCGAAGACAATACCTAAAAATTTTGCTTCCTCAACAACTGGAATAGGTGTTCCGTCCAGCGTGAGTTTAGGTCCATCATGATGTCTTCGTAACTGACAGAAATGCATACATACAGTTTTTGATTTCGAGAATTTGAAACCGTTAGTATTGGCCCAATTTTGAATCTTGTTGATATTTTGCTGCAATTGTCTTTCAATTGTATGCATGTGCTTGGATCGGTAACATATTAAAAAGTCATCAACATATAGAGAGCAATCCACACCGGGAGTCAGACACTTGGTGATGCTATTAATTTTTATGTTGAAAAGCGTCACCGATAAAATACTGCCCTGGGGCACACCCATCTCTTGATCGTGCATATCAGAGAGGGTGGAGCCCACTCGTACCTTGAATTCCCTGTCTGAGAGGAAGTTTGATATGAACGAGGGCAGTCGGCCTTTTAGACCCAGATCGTGTAGGTCATTTAGTATTCCGTACTTCCATGTTGTGTCATAGGCCTTTTCCAAATCAAAGAAAACCGCTACTAAGTGTTCTTTCTTGATGAAAGCGTCGCGAATAAATGTTTCCAGTCTAACCAGATGATCATTCGTACTACGACCATAACGAAAGCCACTTTGGAAAGGAGATATTAAATTGTTGGTTTCCAAATACCATACAAACCGAGAATTGATCATTCGCTCCATTGTTTTGCATACGCAGCTAGTTAATGATATAGGTCTATAGTTGGTAGGATCTGCGCTATCTTTGCCTGGTTTGGGAATTGGTATTACTATTGCTTCTTTCCAAATTTTTGGTACATTACCAGTAATCCATAAATCATTGAAGATTCCCAGAAGAACTGTTAAGGATGGTTCTGGAAGGTGTTTCAAAAACTGGTAATGTATATCGTCAGGCCCAGCGGATGTATCATGGGCCTTATTCAAAGATTCCATAAGCTCCGACAATGAAAACGGTTGGTTATAACTTTCTGAGTTATTCGATGTGAATTTCAACCGTGTTTTTTCTTTTTGAGCTTTTAGTCTTCGGAAAGCTTCTGAATAATTAAACGATGATGAATTTTTGGAGAAACAATCGGCAAGTACATTAGCTATTTCATGTTTGGTATTGAAATTGTTATTATTTAGCTTCAGATGTCGGAAAGAAATGTATTTTCCCTTCCCGTTTATTTTGCGGATTGTGTCCCAAACTTTCTTTATTGAGGAACGAGAGTTTAAAGTTGAAACATATTTTTTCCATGATGCTCGTTTACTTTCTTTAATTATGCGGCGAGCTTTGGCCCGAACAATACGGTACTGAGTTAAGTTTTCGGGCGTTGGACGATTATTAAATTTTTTCAGTGCTTCTCGGCGTTGTCTAATGGCTTCTTTACATTCTTTAGTGAACCACGGTTTTGGGGTTCTTTTACATTCGGCGAGAACTTAGGAATGGATTCTTGTGCAATCTCAATTAAGACAGATGTAAATTGTCGAATAGGATCGTTATCGTTTAGGACGGTATTCCTGTTAAGTCTAGCTGTACAAAGTTTTTCAAATTTGGCCCAGTCAGCTTTCTTTAAATTCCACAGTGGAATCGTGTCATCAATTGTAACGTTGGTGTTCTTAAGAGAGATTGGAAAGTGATCACTGCTGTGAAGGTCATCAGCGACCTTCCAATTATAATCCAAAAGTAGTGAAGGAGAACAAATTGTTAAGTCGATACATGTGTATGTACCAGTTCCTGGGTGCAAGTACGTCGGAGACTTGGTATTAAATAGACACAAGTCGTGTCTAGTAATAAAATCTTCAACCTTTTTGCCCCTGTCGCTTATGTAATTTGATCCCCATAAAATGTTATGGGCATTAAGATCACCGAGTAAGATAAATGGCGCGGGAAGTTGTTGAACAAGCGTGTCTAATTCGTTTGGTAATAAGTTGGCGTTTGGTGGTATGTAAATAGAACAAAAAGTAATCACTCTATGTAGAGTGACACTCACAGCAATGGCTTGCAAATTTGTTTTTAAAGGGATGATTCTATGTGGGACTCTATTGTTCACAGCAATAGAAACCCCTCCTGAGGCCCTGTCAACATTCTGTAAGTAGGTGTTAAACAGGGAGTAGTTTTTAAGTGTGATGTTGTCCGTATCTTTTAAAAAAGGTTTCCTGAAGACATATTATTGCAGGATCATATTCGTTTAAAAGCAGAAGAATTTCATTGTAATTGGATCTAAGTCCTCGGCAGTTCCATTGTATGATGGTATTCTTCATTATAAGATTAGATTGGAGATTTTGGAGCTAGGTTAGACTTTTCGCGGAGACAGTCTGTATGATTATTTCTATGGAGGAAGTACGGGGGTGATTTTTTTGTTAGGTTTGGAGCTACTTTGAGGACACGGAGCAGTATCTTCTGCATCCATGCTCTCAATGTCCCCAAACCTGTTATAGAGTTTGATGGGGTCATCTGACCCCTTTTGCTGCCTATTTCCGTGAGATCTATTTTTACTCTTTGGTGACTTCGGTGGTGGGGTGTTATTGAAAGTTGTTTGGGTAGATGTCGTGGTTTTTTGTGCTTGGTAATGGGGGGTGTTAGAGCGAGGTGTTGACTCGGGTTGATCTGTCTGTGTTTGAGCGTCCTTCGTTGCTTTAGGATTGTTTTTAACTACAGAGGAGAAGGATGGGCCAGTAGGTGATATTTTTGCCTGGACAAGCTTTCTGGCCTCTGGATAGGGAATGTTGGATGTGTATTTTACCCTCTGTATTTCCTTCTCCTGTTTCCAAGTATCACAATCCTTGGAATTGGCGTGGTGCTCTTTTCCACAGTTGACACAATGCGGAGTTGCTCTACACTCAGCTTCCTGGTGAGAATGGTCTCCGCATCGGCCACATATCTGGCTTTTTGAGCAACGATCTTCGTGATGGCCATATTTCTGACATTTATAGCATCGAAGGGGGTTAGGTATGTAGATCTCAACCTTCACTTGCAAAAAGCCAACCTTGACCACTCTGGGTACTGCTGGCTTGTTGAAGGTGAGTACGAATGTGTTGGTGTCCTGCAGATTGTTATTACGTTTAATTCTTATTCTGCGAACTGCAGTGACACCTTCGTTTTTCATCCCTTCGATGATATCTTTGTCGCTTACTCCAGCCAAGTCCCGACATCGAATCACGCCTTTGGACGAGTTGAGTGTTGTGTGAGCGAATGAGGTCACCGGAATATCGAAAAATGTCTTCATTTTCCGGATATTCTCGGTCTGACCCCGTCGCTCACATTCAACAAGTAGGCAGCCCGATTTCAACTTCTTTACACTTTTTGGTGTACCAATTATACCCGTAATTGTCTTTTCAATAACAAACGGAGACAATGAGGTTAGCTGTTTTGAGTCGTCTGTAGATTGTATAACCATGAAGCGTGGAAATGATTCCACACCACATGGTTCGTCATCTGAGTCAGATCCAGTCTTGGTACGTTTTAGTTGATTTTTTTGAAATATCCATGTTGTTGGATTTAAAATTCAGCACCCGTGCTCCCCGCCCACCAAGGAGCCCAACAAGGGGACACTTTTCAAGTGTCAGGGATACACAGATGTTATACTCAGTAGGCAAATTCACCTCCTGATTCATCCCATAAGACATACTCAGTCGGTAAAATTACCTCCCAATTGACCCGTTGAGCCACCGCCTTCTAGGAAGTCTTCTAAGACTTGGAAAGGGGAAAGTTAAAGGGATAGAATGTAGGGGCAACGGTGGTATCAAGAGAGATACAACGAGAAGGATAAAGAAAGTGAGCGAGTAAATAAAGACCTCCTAGGCTCGGCGTGACCAGCCGATTTGTCGAGACCGGGGCCATCCCGACCACCCGTCTAGAAGAAGTAGAGGCCAAAGTAGTGTATTGCATCGGAAAGCCTCTGCTCAACTACCAGGATCCTTTCCTCCTCCGACACGGGTCGCAACCCACGGCAAACAAGTTGCCTCTACTTAGTCGCCTAGTACGACACGTAGCGAGGCACGGCGGGCCAATTCTACAACCCCGGACCCGCAGGGGGATTTGTGCTTGGTAATGGGGGGAGTTAGTGCTTGATGTTGACTCGGGTGCATCTGTCTGCGTTTGAGCATCCTTCGTTGCCTTGGGATTGTTCTTCACTACAGTGGAGAAGGATGGGCCAGGAAGAAATGCTTTTGCCTGTACAAGCTTTCTGGCCTCTGGATAGGGAATGTTGGATGTGTATTTAACCCTCTGTACTTCCTTCTCCTGTTTCCAGGTATCACAATCCTTGGAACTGGCGTGGTGCTCCTTTCCACAGTTGACACAATGCGGAGTTGCTTTACACTCAGCTTCCTGATGAGAATGGTCTCCGCATCGGCCACATATTTGGCTTTTTGAGCAGCGGTCTTCATGATGGCCATTTCTTTAACATTTATAGCATCGAAGTGGGTTTGAAATATATACATCAACCTTCACTTGTAAAAAAGCCAACTTTGACCACTCTGGGTACTAATGGTTTATTGAAGGTGAGTATAATAGTGTTGGTGTCCTGCAGGTTGTTGTTACGTTTGATACGTATTCTACGAACTGCAGTGACACCGTCATTTTTCATCCCTTCAATGATATCTGTGTCACTGACTACAGCCAAGTCTCGACAAGGAATGACGCCTTTGGATGTATTGAGTGTTGTGTGAGCAAACGATGAGACTGGAATATCGAAGAATGTTTTTATTTTCTTAATGTTTTGCACTTGACTACGTCGTTCAGATTCCACAAGCAGGCATCCCGTTTTCAGCTTTTTGACGCTTTTTGGTGTACCGATCATTCCCGTTATTGTTTTTTCAATTATAAAGGGAGAGAGTGCACTAATCGGTTTTGTGGCATCATTTGATTGTATAACCATGAAGCGTGGGAATGACTCCACACTGCATGGTTCTTCTTCCGAGTCAGATATTGGTTTCGACCTTTTGTTTTGATTTTTTTTTTAATATTCCACTTTTGTTTTTGAAAGACTTCAACACCTGTGCTCCCCACCCACCATGAAGCCCAACAAGGGGACACTTTTCAAGTGCCAGGGATACACAGGTGTTATACTCAGTCGGTAAAATTACCTCCCGATTGACCCGTTAAGCCACCGCCTTATAAGAAGTCTTCTAAGACATAGGAAAGGGAAAGTTAAAGGGATAGAAGGTAGGGACAACGGTGGTATCAAGAGAGATACAAGAAGAAAAATAAAGGAAGTAAGCGAGTAAATAAAGACCTCCTAGGACTCGGCGTGACCAGCCGATTTGTCGAGACCGGGCCGATCCCGACCACCCGTCTAGGAGAAGTAGAGGCCAAAGTAGTGTTGCATTGGAAAGCCTCTGCTCAACTACAAGGATCCTTTCCTCCCCCGACACGGGTCGGAACCCACGGCAAACGGGTTGCCTCTACTTAGTCGCATCTTACGACACGTAGGGAGGCACGGCGGGCCAATTCTACAACCCCGGACCCGAAAGGGGAGAAAGAAGTTTTGTTTCTGCTTCTTGGAAATTCATCTGGGAGTCATTTAAGTAGTTGCCTTTTTAAGTGTGGCACACATATTAAACTGTGGAAAACTATATTGTATAATAACATTAAGACTTCTGTTGTCTTATCCCAACGGCTTGGCTTCACCTTTCCTTATGATCAGTTGCGGCTGTTCACAAGGAGACCCTCTTTCCCTTATTTTATTCATTAGTTGCAGAAATTTTAGGCATGGCGGTTCGACAAAATAAAATATAATGGGATGTGAGATATAACGGTAATTATTCGGCTGTGTGATTAGACTGGGTTTTACATTGATGGACGTTGAAGTATCTACATACGCATAGAAAATGATAGGCATCAAGTTTCTGAAAATAAAATTAAAGTTATTTAAAACCTGATAGGCAAACTTAACCATATATGGACAAATACTGTACTTAAGCCACTTTCTTTATCCAAACTTACGTATTTTTTACTTATCTTGCAAATCACAACACGATTTAAAAATAATTGAAGACACATTATATATTTTGGAACAAAAGAACAGATAGGTTAAGCAGGGTAACATATAATACTAGCTTAGAAAAAGGTAGGACTGAAATGAAGCATAGTACTTTGTGGAGTCCTAAGTAAACAGCTGAGTTTTTGTTATTCTGTTTGGCAAAATATGATAGATTTCTTTCTCCACCATACAAGTAACTTAAGTCGTCGAAACGGAATGTATACACTTTCCATGGGATTTATCTAGTGTTCAAAATACAAATAATACAAAGTTGCAATAGCCTCTCGAGACTACACAGACACATACTGTAAAAACTATTGTATGGTTCATAAAACAAAATTATTTTTAAATAATAAAGTGCCATAAGTTCGCTTTTCCCTTCTACCTCATTGATTATTTTCGTTGGTCATGCTGTACACTAATCGACCAACACAGAAACATAGGGATGGACAATGAAATTTGACCTTATAGCAAATTTCCTGCCACCATGCCATCTCATATTTAATTAATAATCGAGTTTTGAACATTATACTAGGCTTAAGAAACAACAGCAAAGCATTAAGTACATTACAGTATGTGTACTTATTTTGAACATTATACTAGGCTTAAGAAACAACAGCAAAGCATTAAGTACATTACAGTATGTGTACTTAGTGACCAAGAATTTAACCGCATAGTGTCGACAGGCTATTGCAACTTTGTATCATTGATTATACAAACACTGTAGATAAATCCCAAGGAAAGTATATCCATGCCGTTACAAAGAACCATATTCTTGAAGGTAGCTTGGTATAAGCTCAGTTCCAAGATTTTCAGTCCAAATAAAGCAACAATACTTTTAAAATTAAAACCTAACTGTAACATGCTATATAATGGTATTAGTAATGCTGGTGTTTTGTACAACACAGCATAAACTGACAGCTGCGTGAAAATGTGTTACACGTAAGTAGCAAGTATTTCACGGAAGTGTTCCGTGCAGTACACACCTTCGGTACAGGGTAGGTCTTGTCCAGCAAGCGTTTGATTATAATTATCTACAGCCAAAATGCTTCCGAAACAAATGTAGATAAAGGTTACTAATTCTGGGTCACTGAGAAGGAAAATTGTGCTTAAAATTGTTGATTGGCCCTAGTTTTAAAGATATGATACTAGGTCATTGTATATCACCATTGTCTTGGGAATGGCGGAGGATAAGTGAGCTATAAGGGGAAGGGATCTCAATTTAAGCCAGAAATGACTAAAATACATCTTTGACGGGATCTATGAATAAATCTATGACTGGGTTTGGACATTACTAGCTTTTTAGTCACAGCAACGAATGATGCAATCTGAAGCTGGTATTGCGTCATACATGATATGACTTGCATCATGTTATTCCTAGAAATCATGGATGATGAAGTCATAACTACGTTTACATCACTCTGCTGAACAAAGTGCCCTATATCAGCTGTAGAAATCACATAGTGTCGTACTCTCTTATTTCTCAGTGTTTGATTTTGCAAAGGGACACATTTCTGTTTAGCCAAAGTGAGCAGAGTTGCCTCGTACTTGTGTGAACAATGCAGATAACTTCTGCTATATTTTTATTATAGTGACTTTTGCATCACAGAAGTGCACTATAACCACTATGGTTAAGAAAGCCCATCACCTTTATTTTGGCTGCAAAATTGGAGATCAGGACAAGAGGTGGGCGCCACAGATATGCTGCAATACTTGTGCAATAAAGTCTTTGCCAGTGGATGAACAGGTAAAGGAAATATATGCCTTTTTCAATGCCAATAATTTGGAGAGATCCCACAGCTCATATCAGTAATTGTTACTTCTACATGGTGCCTCCAGTTGGGAAAAGTGTGTCAAAGATGAAAAAGTGGACTGTGTATTATCCAAACATTCCATCAGTTATATTCCTAGTACCCCACGGAGAACTGGCGGTTCCTGAAGCACCAGAATCATTCTCACTTGAGTGAGACGAGGAAGAGGATGTAACTTCTAGTCCTGAGCCATCAATGTCACATGACACATTTTCTCCCATCCTCCTCCTCTGAACCACATCTTATAACACAAGGTGAATTGAATGCCCTTGTCAGAGATTTGGAACTATCCAAGAGTAAGGCAGAGCTGTTGTACTCCAGACCACAGCAGTGGAATATCCTGGCAAGTAATGTTAGGGTTTCCATGTTCCGTGAAAGTCAAAAGGTTTTTGTCCCATTCTTCTTCATGGAAGGTGATCTTGTAACCTGCAACAACAACGATGGTGTGATGGCAGCCCTCAACATGATCCAGATGAATGGAGACTGTTCATTGATTCATCAAAGACGAGTCTTATAGCTGTTTTGCTGCAAAATGGCAATGTTTTGCCATCAATTCCAGTTGGTCATGCAGTCCATGTGAAAGAAACCTATTAAACATGAAAATACTTTTGAGGTGCATAAGCTATGACCAACATCAGTGGCAGCTTTGTGGCGATTTGAAGGTTCTTATTCTCTTGCTTGGTCTGAAGACTGGATACACAAAGTATTGCTGTTTTCTTTGCGAATGGGATAGTCGTGCGAGAGATTCCCACTCAAGAGTGATTATCCATTCCGGCTGTCATCAGAGCCTGGAAGGAAAAGTGTTCAGCATGAACCACTTGTTGACTCAAGGAAGATTTTATTACCACCCTTGCACATCAAGCTAGGTCTGGTGAAAAACTTTGAGAAGGACATGGACAAAGCACAGACAGTTTTCAAGTACCCTTGGTACTGCAAATAAAATGCGGAGAAAGTAGCACAAGAATATGTAGTAAGTCAACAATAGGAAGAGTCTTAGTGAATACTAAAGGTCTGACAAATAAGGTTTATTTCCAAAGTGTCCAAGCGATGCAGTTTCAAGACGATATAATTTTATCAATTAATAAGAAAAGTAAAAATAACTCAGTGTTCTTAAGTTTTACTAAAGTTCTAAATAGATAGATTATGATTCGTAGGGGTACACTGGGCAACAATCATTTTAAACTATGTAGAATAGCATTTGCAAAACGGTGTGAGCACAGTCTTATCTCGGTGCAGTGTCTACGACACGTACACATTACAGCAAAGCATGCATTTACCTGAACAGCATTAAAACCCTGGTTTTAAAGAAACTCATAACATGATAACTATTGGACTGAGTAATTATGGAAAGCCCATGAATCCACTAAATATACAAAAAAATTTCCGATTACATCTGCATTTTCTCTCAAACAAGTTTGCAAAAAGAATTACGATTTCATGTGGTTATTCGAATAGTAAAAATTGTTTTTGTTCTTGGGGATGAATTAAAGAAGCGGTTACTGTTATTGGACGATAATTTTGCAAATCTGAGGGCTTGAACAAAGCAACAAAATAGAGGCAAAACCAATACGGTTTGTTCAATTCAAAATGTAATTTACTTTCATAAGTACAAAGTGAAAGGTTAGAAATAACTTACAGTATTGTGAATGGAATCCTAAATAGGCCTAAATGTTCAATAAAAAGTCCAAAAGTATGGAGTAATCAAAATTAATTCCAGTGGTATTTCCGAATGAAGTTCAATCTGTTGTGCTGATGTGTCAATAATATTGATGAATCACGCTGATATAATCCAAAATAACTTTAAATGAATTCACAATAATTTCGAAAGAGAAATTAAATCCAAATAGAGCATTTTGTTATTCCAAAAAATGATTGAATATAACTAAATCCTCTCAACACAACTAAATATCTTCTTAGCCCGACATTAATGCTACGAATATATTTTCAGTAAATCATCTCTTGTATAAAGAGCTGAAACGCAGTATCATAACCAGAAAGAGGTTCGATGGCTCATTTACAGTGCATTTGAACTTGTAAACAAGCTTTAGCACGTTATCAGCCTGCTAAAAAGAATTAAGTAAGAATGTTGGTTTTTTTTCCAAAAAAAACAAAACAATCTACCTTGTGATCTACATCACATGATTATGTCTACGGAAATAAGATTACAGATAACATCCATGTGACTACACCATGATCTTAAGAATGACCTTACTTTAAAGTACAGTTGTAAAGAATATTCGTATTTAAAATATGTTAATTAGTAAATGACCCTTACAATCCATAATCGTACATCATATTAACACACATACTATAATATTTATTCATTTGCAAATAGTCTTGCTTATAATTGATGACTGAAGAAAAGATGAGGATGTAAAAAGATAGCAGCTAATCTAGCCAAAACAGCTTTCAGTGGATGTCATTTTAAAATATTCGTACAAACGTAAACTCTATATTAAAACATGCTAGCGATAATATGCTTTTTGTGATTATTTTCTGAAAGAAAGACAAACAAACAATGAGAATGTTCGAAATAAACCTTTTGTTCAGGCAAAATACAAGGCGAAATTGGAAATATTTTGAAAGAAACGAAATAATATAAACTTAGAATGCATTTCGACTTTCCCTTGTACTATAGAATATGTAAGTGTCGGTAAGGTAAAACACGTATAATGTTAAAGTGCCGATAACGTAAAGTATATATATTATCCAAATGTCGTTAATCATCGTGAGAAATCATTGCCTCATTTTTATGCTGTTCATAACATGTTAATATATTATGTTGTTCATAACATGTTAATATATATATATATATATATATATATATATATATATATATATATATATATATATATAATTTTGCATTCTTTTTAATGGCGCATTCATATTCTTTAAGGACCGTTCGTTTCGTCTTTATAGGGTTTTGACCTTAACCAATAAGACACGTTTCATTTCCCGTCTCATAATACAGTCCGTACTTAAACCATTTGAATGATTTTAACATTGTAATTCCAAAATAGATTGGTTTTGTCAATATGATTGTCTTGTATTACCAGTATTAAATCATTGTACATTATTGTTCTCTTTCTAGTATTTGAAAACGATATTCTTTAAGGAATATTTTTATAATTATTCTTTTTCCAAAATTTAGTACCTGTTACCGTATATGTAGATGTTTATCAATTTAAATAGTTAATCTTTAAAATGGTTGTGTAGATGTGTTGGTATCTCCAAGTCCATTTCTAAAATGTGATAATTAATATAGTCGTCAGATATTTTGAACAGATGTTCTACTACGGATCAAACTTTGTTTATTAGTTACAGACTTTCGATATGAATCTAAACACTTTACCTGATTGTAGTTGAAAGATAGAGATGATTATGATTAAGATACATAGTGAACGATTTTGACCCATCTTGACCTTTAGTATTCACCTGCATCTTTGCTCAAATAGTATTCAATAACTGACAATGTCAAATTCTGATTGGCTTGGGACAAATAAGACAATTTATATTCCTGAAGCTGGAATGTAGATATAAATGCTTTACCAGCTCTGGCTCGTGCCGAGTTTTTCAGTTTGAACTAAGAGTTTGGATTGTCTGAGATACAGAACAAACCATAATTACATTTTTCACAAGAGATTGCAATGACCTTAACCTTCCTTTAGATGTATGTGAATAGATACAAAAAGTAATGTTGACATATTCGGAAATGTAACAGCAGTTTGCAAGTGTTGTGGTGCCTTAAAATCGTAGAGGAAGACTTAAACCAAAAACTTCAACATATGTTACACTGACATCATCGACCTTTCTATATTGAAAGAGAGGCTGGGTGTTCGTTGAGACAACATAACACGGCTTTCCAGTTTTGCAGTCTAAATCTGACATACATTCATTCATTTTAAACGGATTTTCATTTGGAAAAAGTTATTTTGAAATAGTATTTACAATTTTCAAACGACCTTGACACCGTGTCGGATCAGAAGGTTGCGTTGGTAGTCGATAACAAACTGATTCTACCATTTTAACCACTGCTGCTATCTAGAATAAAAGATACCCTACTTATCCACCCCCACCCCGACCAACCACCAAATAACCCTGAAGTTAAATGTTATCTTTTGCTTGCATTGCTCTTTAATTATTTTGCATGCGAGACAATTGTCACGACTCGTGCAAGAGGAATAAATCGCGTTACAAAGTCCCATAGATCCAAAATGGAAATAATTGCTTGTAGAAAGGGTGCCCCATCCCCTTGCTTCCATGTTGAGTTCTCTTATTGCGCTACTAGATTATTTAAGAATTTTCAATGACCTTAGGAGGGATGACATCGGAATAGAGAATGACATGGATAGTAGTGTGACAATCTATTTAATATTGACGTGCATGGTTCTAGATGTTTTCCAAACAAAATGCTTGCAAACACTCTTTTCTTTTTTTCATCACGAAAAACTCGAAACGTTTAGTAAAGTATGGGCAGATGTATCTGTAATACATTGTTGATGTCTCCGAGATGTGGAACGCAGTGAGCTTTTATTTGTAAAATACAAATACTTCAAACTCTTAATGTGCTTTCAATGCACACACACACACACACATATATATATAAAGAATGCAAATCATATGGCGAATAGCAACCCTTTCAAGCGCACTGGATCCAGCAAGGGATCACGTGTGTCAGGGATTGATTGAGATAAATGCTATAAACTGACGACGAACAGTGCAAAACTAGTTATCTAACTAGCCTGAGCGCTTTTGACTCTTAATGAGTCTTTTTCAAAGGCATATATAAAACACAGACAAAACAAACAAATAAAACACACAAAACGTTGTGTTTGCAAAACTCTACATGGCTGTTTCTACATGAATTAAACATTTAAATGTATTGTGTCTCAACCAGCCTATATCAACTTGTTGCGGATACTGGAAAATGTTTGTATTAAACTAGAAATGGATGAGCCATAGCGACATCTATTACTTTGTGTACATTTATGTAAGCGAAATTATATCCCAGATATTTCATTCTTATAGTAGTAATTGAAGGCTACTAAGAAAATTTAGAAAAGTTTTGAAAAGAAAATGTGTCGGCTGCAAAGGATAATTCCACTTGTGCATGGCTGTTTTTTCTAGTCTTCTTGGTTTAAACCGCTTGGTTTCAATGTTCTAAGGCGGCGTATCCAGTAAGATTCCTTTTCCTTCCTGGTTTCGGAACTCCAGTTGGGGTTGTTAGCAATTGCGATAAGTGTTATATCACTGAAAGTGTGGCCAGGGGAGGAGAAGTGTTCTGCGACCCGGCTTCTGTACAGCTTCTTTGGATGACAAAGAATTGGATGACAGGTTTAAACGATCACTTAAGATTTGAATGTGGAAGAATTGTACTGGAAATGAAACCTGAAGTCTGCAGATATATTACTTAATCTTGTCCATGATATAATAATTCATATCACATGTCGAATATATCTCAGCATTTAAAGTTAGTCACCCCAGGTACATGTATAAAGTATGGACCATCTTATCTGGCTATTTAACAACTGAGATATGGAAGTCCTAAATATAAAATAGGTACGAAAATTAGAATCCCACAATACAGTCTACTTTACTATAGGTTGTCTTCCTAAATACATAGAAGAAAGTGTTGCAATCAAAGCATTAATTTGATTAAATACTTTGGTATATCGATTGGAAGATTTAAGGAATGGAATATTGAATGAATATTTGATGAGGAATTGTCTCTGTATGATAAACACAGTAATATATTCATAATTAAGAAAATGATGAAATGTAACAACGTGAATTGTAAGAGATATGTACCGGTGAAATGTAAAGGACATGATGAATTCTTTAAAATTTGCGAGCCAGAAGAAAATATTGTCCCACTAAAGTAGGTTCAGATTATGAGCCCTGGTTAACATTCCAGAACGCCTCATGTATAGTAATTTCTGACACTGCGTCATCACATTATGAGATAAATTCGTAATATTTATATCGAACATAATCTGTATTATATAAAATCTAATCTACAGTGTTGGTGAAATTAAGTCTATTAATATAATGGAACATCGAAATAGAGACTACAAACGATGTCAACATTGTGAAAAAATAATGGAAGCTGGCCCGATATGTAGGTAAGAAAACATAAATTGGAGACTGTATCCAAAAATAATTATTTCGATAACACGGAGATAATGTAAGATGAAGATGAAAGTTAAATCATGGAAAATAAATTTCACACTAATTTTGGAACTAGAAAACAGTGCCATAAAAAGTTGAAAAAAATGTGACACTTACAATTCGGTTGAAAGATAATGTAATAATAAATTGTAAAAAATTGGCACCATACAAAAGTAACAAAATCTGAAAGAAGAAAATTATAATATCATTAATTAGTTTTCTAACGATAAAGTAAATAAAAGTCAGTAGCAATAAATCTAAAATTTTAATATTTCATGAAATATGCAAGCGTCATTTAACAGAAGAGTAAATTTCCATCTTTTTGAAGAAGAAAAAATACCTAATAGATATCTTATAAAATTTACATTGTTAAACATTTGTGTAAGTCTTGTCATTTAAACCGATATTGTTCGCTATCATCTATCAGGATTTCTTACCTGTGACTAGAGTGTTTTTCAACTTATTCAACTGTTTATTTGTATGTGTAAGTCACTGGAACAATCTCAATATTATGGCTTTGCGTTGTGATGTATCAAATACATTTGATCATGTCTGTGACAGAAAAAAAACTGAACGAATAAAGTGGTTCAGTTGATCTGCTGAAATGTTATTAAAACTAATAGAAACTAAAAAAAAAAATAAACATGTTTCTTTTCATGACACCCATGCGCGAGAATGGATTAAAAATGCCGGTTTCCCCCAAGGATCCTGGGCATACCTTATTTCTGAGCCACGTAAACGAAATTGGTACCAGTGCGCTAGCATGTCTCTCTTTGCCGATGATTTATCTTTGCAATATGAATTCCCTTATTTTACCGAAATATAACTTGTCATGGATGATGATCTGAAAAGACGACACAACTAATTGAAGTAGTAGCTGGCAAATTCCCCCCCCCCCCATACCACAAGTAACAAACCTGCCTCAACTTGTATTTGAAAGGACAGATCTTAAATGTGTGGATCAAATCGTCAACTTGGAGTGATTCTTGCATA
>JAECUM010011857.1:0-10833 GCA_016617855.1 Megalonaias nervosa | reverse complement strand
GGTGTTTCTGAAATCAGTTCTTTATTAACTGCAAAGCTCGAAAATGGTTTATTCTCAGGGGCGTATATATATTTACAGTATTTTGGCAATTAGGATAGCAGTCTCTTGTGGATGGTGTGTTATTTTGCCATCAAATTTTAGTTGAAGCAGCCTTTAGAGCCACTACCGGGTGTTGGACGTGCAATCAGTTGTCGAATGTTACAAATGCAACAGAGAAATCATGACAGAGGAGCTGGAAAACGATGTTTAAAATTCCTAGTATTGTATAATATCAAAGAGATTAAAATGGTATCTCAGTGAATCAAACGAAAGATTACAGACAAATATCAGCAAAGATTTACAAGGTAATGTGGAAACACAGTAAATAGAACATCGACGCAAGCACACAAGAGCAGTGAATTTCACATTAAGTTTAATTTATGTACGAATGGCCTCAAGTCATATTTTGGACGATGTGTCAAAATGGGATAAAAGTGATGCATTAATGGAAGTCGAGTATAAATAACTAACAAGTGATGTTCCTTTTCCTTGTATTTCGGACTTATGAAACGTTTTTAACGCGATACAAATTTACCGTACAGAAGCTATGTTCTATATGCAAATTATTAAACAGCCGACTCATTCACGGCACAGTATCACACTAGGTTTTCGCAACATCAAATGATCTGTGCAATACGATGGTAACATATGTGTAATGTGGCGAATTTTGAAGACGTATTGAAACTTAAGGTTGAATAAATTGTGCTTTGAAGTTATCATAGTCAAGCCAGAAAGGTCTTGAGAAAGTTCACTGATATTTCACTTATTTCATCTCTGAAACATAAAAGGGTCTATGTTTAAGCTTCAGTAGAATTGACCGAGTCATCGTAACGCTATTGTGACACAGAGTACATAGAATTACCGACCGTATTAGTTGGAAGAGGACTTTATGTCAAATAATTGATCTTCAAAGGAAAGCTCATTGCAGCATATTTTAGGCTGGTGAAATCTGATGAAAGACATGATTATTTGGGGAGAATTTTAGGAACAGTTACTTCCGATTGGTCAGTAAAAATTAGAGCGAACACTTTGGGAGACTTAGAATTTATAGGAGCAACTTTAGACAAATTTCTTTAGTTCGACTCTTACCTTGTGAGAAGACAAAATGTCCGACTCCTTGGGAAACTTGAGAATAGTGTTTTCCCTCGTAGAAAGGCCAGATAGCTGTCTTAAAAAGGAAGACAGGCTATAGTGCTAGGACGCACGGTTTGTGTGGAAAGAAACAGCATTAAGGTACGCAGTTTTAGTTTCCATATAATATTCTATTTCATTTGTTTGGTTTTTTCGCAAATGTGTTGATATGCTTATGATTCACGCATGTATCGTGTATTCATTTCGTAGGACTCTGTTGATATGTTAGAGTGTTATGCAATTTAATTCTTTAATTTTGCAGTTCATGGATAGAATTGACGGATTGCATATAAACAAGTATTCAATGTGTAGAATTCCATAGGAATTTATGATGTAACCCAAAGAATGCTCAAAATGCAGTATTTCATAGGGATTTATGAATTAACCCTAATATTCAATGTGTCATATTTTTTATGATTACATAACTTGATTTCCTGTGTAGAATGATATTGTTATCGTGAGTTAATGACAATTGTATATTTATATATGATTTCGCAATGCTTAAATGATCTTGCAAGTTATTGGTTACTGTAGCTAGATTTAGTGAATATTATGTCATAAGTACTTGAACATTTATCTTAATGGACAGAATTGACTAGTCAAATGTAAATAAGACGTGTAGTAATGTATGCTGGTATATACGGCCGCATTTGTCTGTAGGAGCACGTGGCAATTTCTATACAATTGCCGTACGGCGAGGGCAATGAACTTCGAGTTAAGGTCATTTGTACTAAATATGGCGGTGTACCTTACCGAAATACAGAAGTCTGTAAGAACAGTATTCGTTAATATCACATTATGTCAGAATTTGAATACGAACAAAGAGAGTTTATATATATATATATATATATATATATATATATATATATATATATATATATATATATATATATATATATATACTGTAATGGGCAGGAAATCTAGCCTCTAAAATTTTGTTAAAATTAAAAACAGTTACAAAATTAAGGTCATTCATCGTAAAGCTTTCGGTGGTAAAGCAGAGTTAGGGGTCGTCCTAATACTGTTGTCTCTACCTCATAGATGGGGGGTGGTGGTTTACGACATCGTAGCTAGGTGGGTGGGTGTTGTCAACCTTGACGGACAATATTAATTTATTCATTAATACCTACTGTTATTCAATATCAAATGATGATTGGTATCATTCTCGGTTAACTTAGATATTCCCATCTACATTGATCATGCATCCTCCATTTAACTCCTTAACTTCACGATGTTATTATGCCAAAAGTACATGTGTAACTTTCCTAGGTATTAGCCTCGTTTCCAATTTCGGCACATTTGGTATGCTCCTGTCGTTATCTCGAATAATAGTTATGGGTCGCTTACGACCTCATCCACTTTAGATAGAACATTTATTCATATTGCAAATTTTGACCATTGAGAAATAAATTCGTTGTATGCACACTTAACTAACACTCTGGGTTACATAGGTTTTAGTTACAATTTTTAATTTGGGTGAAGTTTTGTTGCTGTCGGTAGTAGAGTACGGTTGCCACTGCAAGCGCGCGCTCGCAGAATTTTTCCCTGCGGTTGCTACCCAGCGAAAAGCAGAATCTTCCCTGCCAAGCGCAGAATTTTTCCTGCCAAACGCAAAATTCTGCAGAATTTCGCAGGAGGTATAAAAGGCTTGTCAGCGTCTCTACTAGGACCTGTTCGGGTTTCCGAGGGTCACATTACGAGTTCCTTACGTTTAGACTGAGCGTGGGAAAGTCATTTACTACTTTTACTATGAATACCATATAAGGAAGTGTGCAAAGAAAAGGTAACTCTTTCGTTTATTATTTTCCCACGATTCCCAATTCATAGTTATTTCACAACATCTACACAAATAAATGCAAAGAAAATAATGTTTCTTTTATAGTGAATTTTGGATAACTCTAAAGCCAAGTTGTGAAATCTACATCTGTGTACTAAAATTTTTATGGACATTTATTCATTCATTGTTATGTTTTAAATCAGCAACCTCAGCATAAATATCTGCCTATCAGTAAATAGTATTCAGACAGTATTTCATGACCCTGTGAGGTCAAGTCACGTGTTTCTTGCGGACCTTGTTCAGATAATGATGTTTATGTGCACTTCAATAGAAATAGGATGAATAATAATAATAAGTGAATGTTTGAATACAGAGCAAATGAGTGTTTCTCAAAGCTCTTTCCAGTAGCTATTTGTTATATTGTAAAGCTGTTGAGTGTTTCTCAAGGCTTTGTGCATATGTTGTTAGTTAGTTTGTTACAGCCATTGAGTGTTTCTCAAGGCTCTGTTTGAAATTACTCTATATGAATTTAATGAAAAGTTAGCCAATGCTTCAAAGTCTATAAGTAAACAATAATTCTAAAATAACATCTGAACACTATACTTTGACATTGATAAATGTTAATATCAACTTCTATCCTAAAAACTGTTACTTAAATTGCTTGTGTTTGTCCAGCTGCACACTACCACTGTGATATATAATCCATGAGTTATTATATTTGAGTCTTAAAATTTTAATGCCATACAAGTTTGTAACTTAATAAACCACCTGAAGCTTAAATCTGAGTCTGCATTTCATCACTAGTCCCATTCGTATTGTAAGGGTTCCCCCACTTCATTGGAGAATCAGAGACCTCTTGGAGTTAAGGTCTAAGTTTAACTGGGCCTTTACTCTAAGGAGAGTTTATCAGCCACAGGAACACAGTGAGTCATTGAGTGGTCACCGGAAGTTTAACGGCCAACGCTACCCCGTAACAATATCAATAATGGAATCTCACACAGCTAAACTAGCTCGACAGCGAATAGAGGCAAATTAAGAAATATCTCCCCGTCCATGATTCTGTCAAGCAACAATTACAAGCGCGTCAGGAGTCTCAAGTGGAATTTACAGAGGGTACAGAACAGTTGTTGAAACCAATTGTCGAACCAACAAAAAAAAAAAAAAAAAAAAAAAAAATTGTTACAGCAGCCGAGGCAGCACAGAAAGCTCTTGAGACATTGCCTGTTGATATTACTGGCCGTCTTCGAGCTATGTCGAAGTTTTAGATTGTGCCGTTTGAATTACACGGCGGTGGTTGAAATTTCAATGTCTACGTCGAGAATTCCTAATTTACGTGTTGGTTCAAAGAGTTTATGTGGAAAGTTCCATTTCATATGTTGAGTATTTAGATTTCGTCTGTTGAATTACACAGCGCTGGTTGAAAATTCGATGTCCATTGTCGAGTTTTTAGATTGTATCTTCTGAATAACACGCCGGTTGTTGAAATTTTAATGTCATATGTCAAGAGTTTCAATTTAACACGCTGAATCACATTGATCGTGATGAAAGTTCCATTTCGTATGTTGAGTTTTTAGACTGTATCTGTTGAATTACACAGCGGTGGTTGGACATATTATTGTGCTTGTCAGAATTGCTATTTTTATATGGTGAAATGATGTGTTGGTGTTAAAAGTAACATTACGCAATCTCCACTTTAACAATTCAAAATATTATCGAGTATTAAGATACATCATTCGTGTATTCAATTATGAGGCGCCATTACACATTTCATGCATTTCCAGTTTGAAAGTTACCATTCCGAGCTCGAGAATTACTATGAATTTCTTCGCTAGAGGTCGGTGTCGTGAAAGGGACCGCGTTATTTTTAAACAAGGAGGTTGCTTCTCGTTGCTGTGAAATTCAGCAGACGAAATCTAAATACTCGCCATATGAAATGGAACTTTCATCGCAAACAGTTGCATACAACATATAATATTGGAATTTCAACCACCGCTGTGTAATTCAAAATATACACTAGAACACGTCGACATAGGAAATAGAACTTTAAACCACCACTGTATAATTCAACATATAAAATCTAAATTCTCGATCTTGAAAATGGAACTTTAAGGTCATGCAATTTGATCCAACACGTGATATTGGATTTCGCGACATAAAACATCGAAATTTCAACTGCAACTTTCTCACTGGAGTAGCTTTTGTCCGCTACGGCGCCTCATATTTTTTGATATATCTCTGAAGGGAGTATTACTGGCTGCAGAAACTGCTGGATGTAGACGTATTGCTGAAAGCTGAGAAGACCTGCCGGTGCTGATTTGCGTTCATTTGGCTCTAGTTATTAACTGATTGGATGTTTCTGTGACCAGATATTTGCATGATTTGATTTGGAGGAATGGAGTGGTCATTCAGTTTTTGGATTAAATGTTTTCGGGCACTGTGGTTGGATAATTTCTTGTAAGCAGGGATACTAGCATTGCTGACATTTTCTTCACGAGAGAGGTAAGTTTATTTATTCCTATTGGTTGACATTTAGGTGGGGTGTAAGATCCATATCTTGTGTTAGTTGCAGTGTAGAAGGGCAAGTCTGTAGCGAGTCGATTTCAAAGCAACACCATACAGTACTCTGTGCTCATTACATTTCTCGAAGGAATGTTACGAGAGGGATCCTGAAAAAATGGCAGCTCTTAGGATACGCAAATGCTAGGCCTAGATTAAAAGTTGGCGCTGTTCCAGACATACCGTTGGATATTTTAAATCCTGGGAAAGGTGTTAAACGTGTGAGTTGCTAAAATAGGCAGAAGTGACCACAAAATGCAACAATCAATTCACAGATCTTTTATCAACATCAGCAGTGCTAAAAAAAATCCAATAGTCCGACACCCGGGGACCCTCTAATGTTAGTTCGGGCCCATCCTGTATTCAAAATGAGGTGCCCGTCGGGCTTGTCAAAAAAATTGTTTGCCTGAGGAAAGTTTGATCGCGCTGATGAAAGTAAATGTATTTTCAAGACGTTGACATTCATGACTAATCTAAATCAAATCGCCACTGTCCTAGGTGAAATTGAGATCTGATTTTTAATCAAATGGAAGCTTTGCTAAAAATAAGATTCTAAACCCCTGACACGGTCGTGTTTCGAGAAAACAAAATTTTTTCAGTAATCTTAAATTTTTTTTTTTAAAAAAAACAACAACAAAAAAACCTTGCAGTCTATGCTTGTTACATGTAGTATGTATAAACGGTAATCTGTAATGATTGGAATTAAACTGATATAAAACAATCCCTTGGGCAGTTTAAATAGCAATGATCAAAAGAAAAGAGGTCAGGTATAAAATCAAAGTTTCACACTAACTGGCTGACAACAGAAATTGAGGGGGGGGGAGGCGACTACTGACCCCACCCCCTTGCCCCAATGTGCGAGCGCCCATGGGACGCGCCATTTCTCCCTGTGATACGCCTTATTATCCCCCAGGACAAGCCCCTTTTTTTCATATTCTGGTCAGCTTTGGCTAAACTGCAAAATAGCTGAAGTTTTGACGTAAGTACACAAGCAACGAAGCCAGTGTGACAAATTAACAGTTAATCCTTATCCTTGCATTTATCTTGTGAGAAGGACTGCCCATAGGATATATTTCAAAGACACCATGTTCGACAGTGTGTTAATGTAAGCATCAGCAATTGATTGGCAAATAAACGATGCCCTATGTTGTTGTAACTTACGATGCCAAGTTCATTTTAACAGCTCAAATCTGCAGTCACAAGTTACCGTACATGCGGCAACTGTTTTTCCCACGTTTTATGCCCCACCTTATTTCCTTAGGTTTAAGTCTTAAGGCATGTAACACTGTTTATCAAATCAAATATTTATTCTGAATTAGTTCTTTGGGGGCACATATACTGCATGGCATATTTTTTTTTTAAAACATTCTTTTAATTTAATCATGGTAATTAAACTTTACATATAGGGCAGAGGAACTTCAGGTGCCTAGTTTCTCTGGTGGAAATGGAATGCGATTTTGTTTGCAGAGAAAATTACACAGCATTAACAGTAATTATTCATGGAATTTAAGCTAATTGGCGACAATTTTATTTTTTTTTTATTTTTATTTTTTTTACTATAGTACTGTTGTAATGGTTTAAAAAAAATCTAAAATTTACGTGAATAATGTTTAATCTTAACATTCTATTTACTGAAGAAAAAAACTGTCGTGTGATATTAATTATTTCGTCCAGTGCCGGATTTAGACATAGCGAGGCCCTAAGCTATGGGAAGCTGTAGAGGCCCTATTTGGTATAAAATAAATTTGAGAGGCCCCTTCAGACTGTGAGTTCAGAATGTGAGGCCCTAAGCTGTAGCTTGTTTAGCTTATGCCTAAATCATCACTACAATATTGACAAGTGATAAAATAGAATATGGCATCTGTGGATTGCGCACGTTATATTTATTTATGTATGGTTTGGGTTTTTTTCTGAGAAATGAAAATTGACAGACATAATGTAATAATCGGGAGTTCTCTGCGAAAAATCGGGAGATATTACGAGATCGGGAGGTAGGTATGGAAATACCCCAAATATCGGGAGGTTTTTATCCCGGCTTGAGAGTTGATAGGTATGAAATGTCCAGGCTTGTGGAATTTCAGTCAGGGCTTGAGCAGCAGGGAGGGTGAACAGACCACTTTTTAGAAGGATCCGTTCGCGAAAATAAAGCTTCCTACGAAAACGAAAATACAAGGTCAATAACGTCAAACCGAAGACTCTAACGTGAACTCTAATTGGGTTAGCTCATTTTGTTACTTTATTTTTGACGTTTGTGTTTTCGTTTTTTATTCGTTTACTGACAAGGACACTCACTGTTGGTCGTTCACCCTACCTGCTGCTGTAAATGTGATGTAATTAAATCATTATTATATTAATAATGGAAACTCGTACAGCTAGATTATCTCGAGAGCGACAAGAGACAATTAAAAAATATATTCCAGTCCGTGATTCTGTCAAACAAAAATTACAAACGCGTCAGGAGTCTCAGGTGGAATTTGCAGGAGGTGCAAAATAATTATTTAAACCGGTTACGAAGGGTGCCGTAGGTCTTCTTCCCACGTTGGAGAAAACCGCTGAGGCTACAACTGCAACACAGCAGGTTATCGGAGCATTACCAGATCAGATTAAAGAAGCTATGGAGTCTGCCGACAAAACACGTGCTGAAATTCAAGATGTTAAAAATATTGTCGAGGATCTGTCTAAACCAGAATTAAAAACTCGGTATTTTACTCAGCAAGGCTATGTAGAAGTTGTGACTGATCCTGTTAAGGTTGCTGCGGCGGGATATCAGCTGCGACATCAGTTTTAAAAATCAGCATTTTATAACACTCCAGACAAAGAGTGGGTTGCTAGGGTATTTCCTGAGTACAAGGATATTCTACAAATCAGTCAAAAATATAAAAAGAATATGATGATTTTGTTGATAAAGTTTATGAAATAAAAAGGTGTTGGAACGCCAGTTATATCACCAAGAAAGCAGAGATCTCGACAAAAGAAACAACCATCACCTGACCCCGGCGCCACTGGAAGTGGTATTGTTACAGGTACCAGGGGGAGTGGTCTTATTACTCCATGTCCCAGCAACTTCCTTGCCGATGTTGAACGACTAGAAATCTTCGATGGAGGAAAACGAGCCGGTAATAATTCCCCAGAAATTATAAATGAAGCAGCTGCTATTTGTCAGAAATTATTTACAGGCGGTATCATGGACATTAATGTTTATCAATCCCTTCTCGATGAAATTGTTGACGACTACCACAGTGATTAAGGGTATACAATTAGATACAATTACTAAAATAAGATGATTATACATAATGCTCAACGTGGACCTGTAATGGTCAGGGTGATAAATTCGCGATTACCAACCTATAAAGCGATCTACGGTGATGGACTCGGTGATGTTGTTCAGGGTCTATTCAGAAGGATAGCCCCAAAAGCAATACCGATTGCAAAGCAAATGGGGATGAACGCTATTGACGTTGTTCGTGAAAAAGGTATTGGTGTTGTTGGCGATGTTGCCGGTAAAGCATTCTTAGCAATCAAGGATAGAATAGCAAGATTAATACGACGAAAACCGCAATCAGTAAAATTGCCCAGCACTGAGGTTATGCCTGCAAATGTTAGTAAAATAATAAATCAAGCTGCAAATAAAAAAACTAGCAGAGTTGACTGGTGTACCCCTATCGGAAAAAGAAAAAAATATAACTGCTGGTTTGATAGCAGGGAGTGGTCTTCGTGTTAGATGATAACAGATATAATAAAAAATGTTCAAACGTGTATCTGATCTCGCATTTGACATAGATGCGTCAGTTCTCAAAGATGAATCTGTGCGCGATTATCAATATAATTCTTACGACGCACTTGAACCTAACGTACGTGGAAGACTCGAATTACAAGTTTAGGATACAAGCAAATATTTCTTACCCGCTGAAGCATTCATTGAAGTAGAAGGTAGATTTTTACAAGCAGATGGTAGAGGAGTCGGAATTGGTGATCGACCTGGTTTTGTTAATAATGGTATTATGGCGTTATTTAAAAGTGCCATATACATGATTGACGAAAGCCCCATTGAATCATGCCTGGAAAACGTCGATATTGCCACGACGATACTTGGCCCTGCAAGATACAACGATGATTATTCGAGATCAGCTGGTCCGTCAATGATGTTTGCAAAGGATACAACTGATATCCAGAAAGCAGAAATGTAACACTATATGCAGCTGGGGACGCAGTTGCATCAATGAACAATGAATTCAACTTAGGATTTGCCGTACGTAGATTACTGTTAAATGATGAAGAAGAATTTTCATGTGTGATTCCACTATCGCATATATTTGGATTTTGCAGACATGTCAGAAAGGCTATTTTCGGACTCGAGCATACAGTTGTTAGAAAAGACAACGACAATGATGCAATCTAGCTACCCGACGCAGTTGGTGCATGTATAGTAAGACTAACAAAACTTTCGTTGTGGATGCCAGTAATGACTCCATCGATCGCCATTGAACAACGGTTACTCTCCTTCATGGATCAAGGTGGTAAATCAACATTGTCATGGTTGACGATGACAACAGACAATATTTCAAGTGAAGTTGCTGGTTTATTTACATGGCAGATAGCATCACAGCAGGGCGTTTCTGCACCGCGACATATATTTCATCGCATTTCAGGAAAATGCACGAGAAAACATACAAACACGAAGTTCAGTATTTGACACGCTTTGAGTTAGTGAAGTTTCTTTAAGGCTAAATGGGCATCAGGAACCATCCGAAGAAGTATCATTGAGTTTTGATCACAGTCATGTAGCACGTGCTTATCATCGGTTGATGACATTTATGGGGCGTGATCGGAATGTTGATTCTGGTTTGCAGATATCTCAGTGTGATTTTACAACACTGTATCCAATCTATTACTTTTCATTGGAACATTTAGATTTATTCAGGCAATCTGTCGTTGATATACACTTCCGATCTCGTGTAGCACGATCACCACCAAGAATACCTAGTCCACCGGTTATTCCTGGTGGTTACAGAGCAATCGCTGTTATACTCTCAGACACAACAATGCTACTTGAAAGTGTTGGTGGACGAATGAGAGTTATTGATGCCCCAGTAGAAAACATGTAATTAAATCGCTCATGATATTATAATGTCATATCATCATGTTAGTGTCAGTCTGACTCCTGGTCAGAGTTAAAGACTACAATCAGTATCAAAAGAGAACTGGAATAAAAATGTCACTAAAAAAAGGAACAAATCCAAGGTGGTCCAAATAAACTATCATTGTCAGAACGTCAACTCAGGCACTTCAATGAAGCCAAACAATCAAAGTAAGGTATACGACTTAATCTT
>JAECUM010011856.1:0-12667 GCA_016617855.1 Megalonaias nervosa | reverse complement strand
GGGGGTTTATAATTATTTTCTTAAACGGTGATGATTCCTTGTTTTGAAAGAATAAATTTATCCGAAAATAGAAGAAAAAAATTTACAATAAATTTACTTTTATACAATTTGATATTTTCAGTACATTATAATGTTATAAACTTTACTGCTTCCTAAAATGGCATATACGTTGATGCATTCGTAATAAAATTATTTTGGTAAAGGTATTTTGCAGTCTCTTGATATTAAATTTCAAATCTGTAGTAAACCCCGGGACATTATTATTAGATAACGTACCTAAATAATAAACACGAGTCTTTCTCCCCATTCGCTTCAAAAAGGCTTGCTGAAACGAAACCCATTTGAAAGGCATTATTCCTTTATAAAAAGTTATCAATAAAATCAATAACTAAATATAAAATATTACAAAATAAAGTCTTACCTTCTTAGATTCTTAAAGTTTACTACATTCTGCACTTCAAAAATATATATGGAAATAAATTTTAAAAGTGACTCCTCGCTGACTTAGAACTTTCTGTGTTACAAAAAACTTTTAGGATCTGAAGCAAATAATAATAATAATAATAATAATAATAATAATAATAATAATAAGAAGAAGAAGAAGAAGAAGAAGAAGAAGAAGAAGAAGAAGAAGAAGAAGAAGAAGAAGAAGAAGAAGAAGAAGATGAAGAAGAAGAAGAAGAAGAAAAGAAGAAGAAGAAGAAGTGAAGAAGAAGAAATAGTAGTAGAAGAAGATACTATAGTCTGACTATACCTCCCAATTTGTTTGTACTCCTACCGATTTCAATAACGGAAACCTTTAATGTGATACAATGCACATAACTTAGTCAATTTATTTATTGATTTATAATTTATAACGTGACAGTGACCAGGGTTGTCCTAACACTACCATTCTCCTCTCCTTGCATGCGTAACGGACTTTCCATACTAACACGGCGCTATATTGCTTATGCTATGGGCTAGTCTCTTTTCCTCAGACAACACTGACGCGCAGTTCATTCTATTCGGTAACTGACGGATAATTCCAAGCAGCAGGGAGGGTGAACAGGCCACTCTTATAATTAAGCCAGATTTTAATGATAATTAAGGCAGAATTTGCTTCAATTATATACTGTTCGAGCAGACCCTCTCTTTCTCTGTCTGCTTCAAAAATAAATCTTGTTCTCTTACATACATGAGGTCGCACCTTCCCTGCTGCTGTCGATTTAAAAAGAATCATTAACAGGGAGGGTGAACAGACCACTTTTTGTAGAGCCTTTATTTTTGAAAAATAAGAGTTCCTACAAGGGCTAAAAAAGATTATGTTTGAAACAAAGGGAATACGAACATAAAAAGTTCCATAGAGCCTTTATTTTTGAAAAAGGGAACAAAAGAAAAATCACATACCTGTGGTCGCACCCTCCATGCTGCTGTCGATTTAAAACCAATGATTTATCGACTTTAAAGTATCCTGAATAAATTCAAAAATAAACAGCAGTGATGATGTTCAGTCTGCCATTCCACTGGGGTCCCTTCTGTCGGTAGAGCTTTACCAATAAGGTCCTAAGAGTCCTTTGTTAAGGCCTTTTATTATGGCCCACAGGCACTCTTTCATTGGTTAAGACCTGGCTTGTGGTCCACAGGCACCTTATTGAGACCTTTTGTCCAGCGGACATTCTTTCTGAATGTCCCTATGTGGGTACCCTTCAGTGAGGTCACAAGGTCACGAGATCACATCACCCTGCTGTTTATTTTAGGGGCACAAGCGCATAGACACCCCCCCCCAGCGAATTCATAATGTGCGAAACGAAATATTAGAAATTCAGAGGGTTGTCTAGGCATATCGATTTCATGCAACCCCCCAAATCAAACCCCGGGGTAAATGCAAAACTGCACTCGCCACGTTGTTTGACGTTGGCGAGGTTACGTGAAATCTCCTGGGGCTTTTGCTTGCGCCCCCAATTATTAAATAAATGGCATTTATTAAGAAATGGCATCCTAACGCCACCCCCGACATATGTCCGGTACGGGGAATCGAACCACGAGCCTCGAGGATGACAGCCAGATGCTTTAGCATTGCACCATGAGATTCAGTTACAAATATACTTTCAAAAATAAATATATAGTTACCTATCCCCATGTCACCGGCGATAAATATATACACATTCTGTGATAAACAGATTCTGAATAAAATATAAAATAAATCGCGAAAATTCACAATCTTACATATTTTTACCCCTTGATTAGATCAAGGATAAATATACCGCAGCCCCGATAACCACGTGTACAAGAATGAAATGACACGCATAAATCAATACTGATGTAGTTTGCAGTCTGTTCCAGGCGATACGCAGTTATATATATGTGTGCAGTTTATTCACACGGATTTATTACAGTGATTGTGATCATATTCTTGATTGTGTCAAGGGGCTGAGACTTCTATCAATGGAGTAAGTACTTTTTCATAGGTATTTTCTCTAAACACAGATACAATTACTGATTCTACATGTTGCGGTTTTTGCGCAGTCATGATATAGGTTAAGCTATATCCTTAACAGTGTCAACGGGGAAATAGCTGCTTATTTACTCTATCGTTGTGACAGAGTAATTTCCCTCGACAACGTCAAGGCTGATAGAATCAAGGACCAAAAATTTTATCAATACTTATACGATACCTCGACCTAGGATCATGCAAATTTATTGTGATAAAACCAAATGGGGTAGCATGTGCTTTTGAAAAGAAATTTTTAAATTTAATCATGTCCATATCCCCTGAACATCAAGTCTGATGAATATTTCGCAGCGTATGTGTATCGACTCCATTAAACACAACTAAAATGTTACAGTTATCTCTGATCACTTTTGGAATTTGTGTATACCGCTGGGTAACATAAATCACGTCTGTGTTTTTATGTCTGCCTCTGAAAAATATCCGGGCAGGATTTGATTGTTTATCCAGTATCACATCATCGTTTACTACAAGATTGTTAATAAATCCGTCAAGGTCGTCTACGGATGGGGCTTCATGGAAATCGGCAAAAAAATTCAATAATATTGTCGCCGTTTTCATTAAATGACTTGCATTTTCATTAAATTCCTTAAGTACTTCATAACATCTTTGATCATCTACGGATGGAGCTACTAAATATAATTTATCCCACTTGAGCCATCTCATTATCAAATTAAGTAATAATTGTGGTTTGCCTTATCCAGATGGACCTATTATGATTGCCCTAATAGAATTTGGCAATGCTGGGTGATGCTTGACTGGTTCTTGTTTCCGTGTCGCTGAAAAGCCAATTATATCCATGATAATAAATAGCATGTATTTATATTGTGTTCGATGCAAGGCAACCACCCCCACCACTGGATTAACAACAACAATAACAAAAAAAATAAAAGGCGTCCACTTACAGGTAAGTGTGAAAAATGTGGTACAAAAAAATACAAATTTATTTCGTCTAGCACAAAGACAGGAAGTGATGTCGCTACTTCACGAGGAAAATTACCAGGGGTTCCGTGGGCGAACTATCCCGGGGAAAACCATCTACACGGATATAAGTATTGTGGCCCTGGAACTCGACTTGATATTCGACTTGATGATCAAAATCAACCAAAACCAGGAGAATACCCAATAAATGCTATTGATCAAGCATGTCATATTCATGATGTCGCATATAAGAGTAATGATTTACAACAAAGACAACGCGCAGATGTAAAATTGATTCACGCGTTAAATTCTATAAAGAATAAATCTCTCAGAGAAAAACTCGCTAGTTTTCTAGTAAAAACTGCTATGAAAGGTAAAATAATGCTAGGGTCTGGTAATTAATTATATGATTATTATAATGGAGTCCATTTATTATAGCCCAAAAGGATATTGGAAGGGCAGAGCAGCGATTAGTAAACTCACTACAGCAGCAAAAGTCTCACGTGATGTTGCTGCAGCGTGGTTATCACGACAAGCAATATGGCAAATATATCTACCACCACCTAAAAGAATTCAACACGCGTATTTCGATGTGAGGGTTCCTAATGAAGTTCATCAAGCAGATATTTTGTTTTTACCACATGATACTATTAAAACACGTGGATGTCAATCACGCACATACAAATAGGCGTTAGCTATCGTTGATGTTGCAAGTAGATATAAAGAAGCGGAACCATTATCAACAAAAACATCTGAAGTTGCCTCTGCGTTTAAACGAATTTATCAGCGAGGACCATTACGATGGCCACAATTATTACAGGTTGATCCTGGCAAAGAATCTCTCGATGAAGAATCATCGCTGATGAAGCAACATACTGACAAAATCAGACGAGGACACACTACAATTCAGGCAATAGTTGAAAGATTTAATCGAACATTCGCTGAGCGGTTATTTGGATACCAGTATGCAAAGAAAATAATTCAGAGCGACATGATCTCTCGTGAATGGGTTGCAAGATTACCGAGTGTGATAGCTGCGTTAAATAATGAGATTACTCGTTCAATTTCTATCAAACCGATTGATGCGATTACGGAAAAATATATAATACCTTGGAACAAAATCATACAGTCTCAACCAGTATTAGGCAATGTGACTATAAGATATCTATATGAGCCCGGTGAACTCGAAGGGGGTAGAAAAAGAGCAACTGATCCTATCTGGAATGTGACTACACATAAAATTTCTAGCGTGATTAGATCCACGGGTAGACCCGCAGTCTACAGACTGGATTCAACTGCTCCTCAGCGTGGATTTGTACGTGAACAATTACAAGTAATTCCTGAAGACACACAATTACCACCGCGTTCACTTTTGTAAATTGGAACCCCGACGTCGATTGCATTCAAGACATGTCAATATGACAGTATCACATGTATGACCAAGATCACTATTCATTCTATCCACGGTAAATTGTTTTAGATTATTACTCGAATAATTCCACAACATGTGACAATTACAAATTACACAACGATTATTCTGTTGTTGTTTTAGCGTCATAATAAATTCAACATCGATATCAAAATCACGATTATTTTTCTTATCGCATTGTTTATAACTGGATAATTTTTTTCTTATCACTTCAACACTAACAGTTTGATTATTATTTTTTGTGGAGTCTATGACAACTCTGTGCAGTTGAGATATTCTCCTGACTCTAGATACTGCGAGATAAACCAAATTTGACCACTCGATTCTGTCATCGACAATCCAGATATTTGTATCAGTAATAGTTAGTCCTTGTGACGAGTGAATCGTTATGGCATATCCCAATTTCCACGGTGAGTTATTCCTCCTCAACGCGCTTTCAACAACATCAACATCAACTAAAACCATATCATTTAACACAAGATTCTGTTTTTCATTTGATCCTGGAATTTCAATATCGACATTCTGTAGTCAAGTATCTGCTGAAGGATAACACAATGGCACAAGTAGATCTGAGAATTTTTCTTTGTGGAACATAAATAATTTCTCCTCTAATTCATCACGAATTATTTTTCTACTAGCAACTATTAAATCATTTGGTGTTCACAGATTTCAGAAATCATCGATGAGAGTTTCTGGAATTATTTTACGCGCTATTTCACATTGTATTCTATCTGGTTGTAGTCTGACTGATCTTTTAAATTCTTTCAGAGGTTCATCAATAGCTCTATAATCATCATTTATTTCTTCATAATAATCCAAAAATGATTTTAACCACTCATGTGGAGATTGACCGACGAAAGGTGGTGGTTGACCATGATCGCCGCACATAATTACCGCAGTATTTTTCATTAATAACCAATTAAGAAATATTCTTAGTGTTTCTAACGACACCGTACAAATCTCATCCCAGATGATGATTTTGGGAATATATTTCTCATCCATTCGCGCAGGTGTCCATGTATCTCCACACCATCTGAAGAAACTATGATATGTACATGATTGTAATTCTCGTTGTTTTATTTCCCTTGCTAGTCTGTGAGTAGGTGTCAACACAATCATATCTGAACTCTGATGAAATAATTCAATGGCACGTGTTGTTTTACCAGAACCTCCAGGTCCATTGAGATAAATGGTTTTATGTCTGGCCACGGGATCAAATACAGATGGTGCTGCTGATACTGGTATTTGATTGTCATTACCGTAGTATATTTCTTTGATATCAACGTCTGCTGATTCAGAATAATCGAGTATACTTTCGTGTTTTATTCTCCATGATCCCCATTCATTACTACCGAGTAACGGTTTTACCAAATCCATGTACGCGCTATTTATATAAAATGAATCCGTAGCAACTCTGACAGCGTAACGAGGAAATTTATTTATCATCGATAATAAATTTATAGAAACGTAAGCGAGCCTATAGGATGTTAAATGGGTAAATTGCGGTGACTCACCATCGGTATAACTCACGATTGTACCTAATTTAATTCCGTCTGATGAATAAGCATTGCTTCTTCTTATGAATGTTCCTTTGTTCGTTGTATCAGTAATTATAAAATCCAACTCAGCATCATCCATGATTAATCTCGCGCAGTGTCTTTTATGATCATGCGAACCACCTTAAGTAAATTTACCAATTCTTTTTATACCGAGATCTTTTGCAACTTTAATTTCATAATTAATTTTATCCCAATCCTCATCCCCTGACTCTGTCAGGGAATATTTCTTTTGCTGTGGTAACCAAACTTGTTTCTACGGATGATATGATATAATAGCTTCACTTACTTTCAACAACACTAAGATTTCAGCATCGAGCATGTATCGTAATAAAACTATTGGAACCCAATATTTGTCTGCAAAATGTCTCCCAAGCCACGCATAAACGATCGGATGAAGATTATTACGAAACTTAAATGAATTTACACAAGCGAATCCAGTTAAATCAAACTCAGGTAATGGCCCATTTATCGCAACTCTTGTCATTTCATGTATCGGATGTTCGAATCTTTTAAAATATTCAGAACGGTCTCCGTATCCAAGAAATCTCCCAGGATAACACGCAACCATATCAACCGATATAACTTTACGATGATCGTATTTGGTATTCCAAAATCCTCCAAGTCCATATTCGGCACAACTATGCTGAATATCTTCAAGGAATTCTGATCGTGTTGGCTTCCATGAATTTTTCTCCTGAGCGAAGTGAGTAGCAACTGATGGAACTGTAAAACAGTTATTCAATAATCGTTCAACTTCAACATCATCAGAATTATATTTCAACGGACGATTCTTCATTTCTTCATTTAGAGATTCTTTACGGTAAATTTCTCTATTATGTTTACAAATTGATCATAATTCACGGATTCTGAACTCTGAAATAACCAAACAGATACAGGATCATACTTACTGATATTTCTGATAGCATCAAATATATAATCGTCATAAAATTTAACTATTCTATCTCGTAGAAATATTGCTACAGCATTAGTCCATGCATGTGCATTATGATCAATGATTGTTATTGGAGCTCCTCTTGATGTGTATTTTGATGCATATAAAATCTCTCCCGTTAGTGTTCTTACTGTTATTGGAAATTTTAATTTTTTTTTTCTCGTTCAGCGACATCTTTGATAGATGCTCCAGTATTCTTAACTGTTTCTGCCCATGAGTTTATTTTTTTACGTCTTATATCTGTTAAGCCATTCCCACGTATTGCTTTTTTGAAATGTTCCATAACTCGCTCAGCTACACAATTTAATCTTGATAATTTCATCGGTTTAAGATTTTCAACGCTGGGTTTATCATTTAATGGATATATCGCATAAACAACTGTGGTCACAGGATATGCTCGTTCATAATGCGGTTTATCAATACCAGTTCATATACCTGGCTTGGATTTTTTATCCAATATAACAGTTTGTCCTGATTGTGTTACTCTGACAGGTTCACGCTTATCTCGGATAATCCAAGTATCATCATCCGTCTGCACAATAAATTTGATCAGAATAATATATCGCTGATTATCAAGGTAATGATAATACTTCTTCCTCATTCGTCATTTATTCTTGTCTCGACGGTATCTCTGATTCTAAATGTCGACCAAGTATGAGTAGCACCATCATTTCGAAATTCTACTTAGCTTCACGAATACGATCGGTTATATCATCATTCATCAAAGCTAGGTTTTGCATTGAGCATTTAGATTTGGATTTTGGTAACTTATCAAGATCAAATCTTGCTCTAGAGGGTTCGATTACAGATAATCTCTTCAATTCCTCCATATAATAATTAAGACGGGGTGTATTTAATTAGATTTTTATTCATGATATAATGATACAAACAAATAAAAAATGCAACTGGTTAATGATCGGGTTTTCATTTCGCTGCAATAAACCATGTGTAAAAGAATTCTGCGGATACCACATGCAGAGTTTTCGTGGAGGAAGTAGAGGACCAAAACCTTGTGTTCGATGTGGTGTTGGAGTCAGAGAAAAACTCAATTATGCATGCAATGTGGCGGTAAAAAATATAGAGAGATGAAGAGGTATTACAATGATAAATATGGACCATCTCTGTTTAAAACCATAGAGAATTATTTGGTTAGATTTCAGAATAATAATTTAGAAGAATGATATTATATATAAATGGAGCAGAATGAGTTTGTGAAACACCCCATCATTAATAATTACGAGGCATCTCGTAATGGTATTATGAGACACTGTCAACGAAAAAAACCAGTTGGTAATATTACTAATACTGGATACCTGAGATTTAATACTGGAAATAACAAAATGTATCACTCTCATAGATTCATCTACGAGTGTTTTAATGGTCCGCTCGAAGAAGGATTTGTAATCGATCATGTAAATTCAGATATAAAAGATAATTCTTTAGAAAATTTACGTATCGTTATACAAAGTCAAAATTGTAAATTAGGAAGAACCGGTCATAATAATAAATCTCCAAGATCAGTCATATCTACGAATATAAAAACAGGTAAAGAAATAATCTTTCCATCGATGAATGCGGCTGGTAAGTATTTTGATATTGTCACGCCTTCAGTATGGCGTGTTGCAGGTAATATATATAAATCAGCGTTTTCAAAGAAATTCAATCAGAAGATCAAATTTAGATACGCTGCTAGAAATTAAAAATACACAATTAATACTAATGGATACGAATTCAATTGTTTACGACAGAGACAAAATCTCTATTGCTGATAAATTACCTCCGTGGACTAAAGTCACAATTACTGAAAGAGATGGTGCTACTTGTGTAGAATTCATTGACAAAATTTGCGCAGAAAAAGGGTTCTCACATCGATCATGTTCCGTCATGCCTGTATCACGTGACGAACATGCGCGCCGACGATTACAAGAAAAATTCAGAGCAAGAATACACAAGAAAGAATAATCCATGGATTATAAATTCATTCTTGTCTTCTGAAATTATCAGAAATATATTTATTCAGAAAAATCATGAATTCACTGAGATTTTTATATTTAGTTGTGTAAATGCTCCATCAAAATTAATGAATTTTGCTAGATTTCTTCAACTTTAGTCGTGCAAATACCCCATCAAATCAATACATTTGCTCAGATTTGCTGTATTTTCTCAATTTTACGGAATATTTCATAAAATTATTTTATTTATAATATATTTCTGAAATTATTTTATTTTTATGAAAACCTGAAAATCAGTGAAATTTGTTGAGATTTCTTCATTTAGTCCTGCAAATACCCATCAAAATCAATGAATTTCTTCAGAATTCCTCAATTTCGGTCGTGTAATTACCCCATCAAATTATTAAATTTTGCTAGATTTCTTCAACTTCAGTCGTGTAATTACCCCATCAAAATTATTAAATTAAGTCAGAAAAATGATTTCAGAAAAATAAATTTATTTAAACAAATGACTTTTATATAATGAATCATGACAATATCAACCTTGTTATTGATGCAATTGAGCAACTACAACATGATGGTATAAAAGTTTCTGATGAACTTGATCCTTGAAAAATCATGTGTGATTTTGAAGTATTGCAACAACGAAAAACTGAAAACAAATATACACTACCATCCGATTATAGATTTATGAAATTAATTTATCGATCGATGATAGAATCTTTAGCAAAGGTTGATGATACGCAAGTTAAAGAATTTATTTCACTCGCAAATGCTATTAAAAAATAAGACCAGAATTATCTCGCGAATACGAAACGAGAAAACTAGTGAATAGTCGTGCAATGCAACTGCGAAACATTATGTCAATGACAGAATCTGAAAGGGTTGTTACCAGTGAAAGCAACATCGGTGACAGAGAAGATAATACTGGATTAGTGACTATGATAATGGCTAAGCAGAATCCCTGGGAGAATTTAAAAAAAAGTATTAACAATGTTACGGTGATATATATATATATATATATATATATATATATATATATATATATATATATATATATATATATATATATATATATATATATATATATATTACATACAGATTTATACTTAATGCCTCTGACCTGAGATCGAGCAAGTGGCCAGTTTGATCAGTTAATTTAAAATTTATCCGAGATAACCACGGATTATGACATCTTAAATAAACGGGATTATTTGGTTCTGATACAATCAACCACCCCGGTGGAACTTGAGCTGTAAACGAATACAGAATGTATCCTTGTTGGGCCTGATTGGATTTTTCAGTGTCAACTTGATAACTGCAGTCGATGACATCGCATACTAGATTGACAGCAATCGTTGGTGTGATATTGACGATACCCGGCGAGACATGACGACCTTCGTTGTATGGATTATTATTGTACTTGAGAATACTTGCTGGTGGGGCTATTTTTCTCCATGATTCGAGGATTCTAGGAAAGTAATTATCGATAGCATCCGTGAGTCTCCGCTTTAATCTATCTGAATCTAGTTTTGGTATTGTAAATGTTGAGATTTTTTTTCTTTGGTTGTTCCATAATAATCAAGAAAAATTTTCATGAGACTTCCTCCTGGAGATAATTTATTTTGTTCAAGCATTTTCAAGATAAAAGTTCGATTAATGATGTCATATCTGATCTGAGTTTATTCAAATGTTGTATTGTTTCAATGATGTTCTTTTACACGTCCTCGTCGTAGACTTGTGACAACGATAAAAATAAACTTTTTAAATCATTGATTTTATCATTGTGTTCAAATTCGATTAAAGCAACCCGTCCATCGATTGGGTCTTCATAGGGAATTTGAATAAAATCATTGGTTTTAGGATCACATATAGGCCGTCCTGTTACTGGATCATTTTTTAGGTCGATTATAGAAATATTTCCATAACGAGGAAGTCGTGTTCCATCGATATCAGTATAATCTATGTTGTCCAACCAATCAAGTCTAGCATTGACACCAGGAATTCCGTTGAGATAAACATCCGGTTTTTTATGTATTTTTTTTTTCCGTTGTAAAAATTTCATCTTGTCGTGGCTCTGGTGGACTTTCATAAACCGGTGGAATATCTGGCCATCCTAATACTGATCTGATCGAAGACTGATAAATGTCAACGGCATAATCCGAAGAATTTATTTCAATGGCCGATGATAAAGTTGGTTCGTGGACGGTAATGGCAATCTTTGATTCTTTACCTGTTATGGATTTAATTCTGCGCTGGAATTCTTCGTTGATCTGTTCAATTTGATAACTGCCCGTTGGAATACTGACTACTTGCCAGTCAGGAGTTTCATCGGGTTTATTTTTATTTGCAAATATTAATGAACTATTCGGCGGAAGACCACCGAATGATTTTGACCTGATATTGGGCGAACTTAATAAACTCGTAATTGCGCTAATGCTATCTCGGAAACTGGTATTGCAGTTGGAAAATTAATACTGAATTCAGGATAGTTGAACTCGCTGATATCATTGTGGTTTTTACCGGAGCAGTATTAGTGACGATCTGTTGGAATAATTCCCTTGACTCAGTCATTATTATGTTGCTGTTGCTCTAAATTATTTATTTCCGTGATCGAATCACCCGTGGTAAATACTTCATTGTATATCCTTATTATAATACTGAATTCTTCATCGGTGATTATTTCATCGTTGAGCGACGAAGAAATCATCGACGATAATTTAGAGTATGCGGTCGTTGCAGTATAAAATTTCATCGTGTACTCGTTCAATTTTTCATTCGTGCACGTATTTATCCTTTTCGCGATAATATTAAATACTCCAGCGATCGACGTTGGCGATGAAACAATGATTGTTACAACGATCGGCGCTGTCATCGTCAACGTTGATAATACTACGCCGGTTCCAGCAACAATCGCGGAAACCGAATAAACGATGATATCAACGACAACCGCACGTCTACGATATTTTTTTTATCTTCGCTGTATAATCATCGATGATAGTTTTTAATTTATTCTGCCATGTCATTACTTGATCGTATCTGTATCGCCGAACGTCTATCATTATACTATATTAAGTAATTAATTGTGGTGTTTCAGCTACAAATTCCAGACACCACCAGTAAGACGCCGAGGTTAATTTTTTATCAGATGATATCAGCATAAACGCTTCTTCGGTATCTTTATTTAACACTACAGATACAGTCCCAGAAAAATTATCGGTTGAATGACGCCATAGATACGTGGTAAAAATACCAAATTTTGCAGAACTGAACACGGACAGCCTGTACACGCCAGTTACTTCTGCGGTATGTTTGATAGTGTTATCGCTTGGTGTCCATGTTGATGATCCTGATGATACTGTGTAC
>JAECUM010011855.1:0-57130 GCA_016617855.1 Megalonaias nervosa | reverse complement strand
ATATCACAAAAAAAATTGTTTGTGCACAATTCAGAGTAGTTACATTTTCCATATCGATTTTTGTTACTAGTGTATACTACAAAATGTAGTAGCTGATAGTACATAGTACACAGCTGGTTGGCTAATGTATGCTTTCAAGCATATGGACAGTCTTTCTTTAACTATTGGAGGAAGAGTTTGGGACATCGGATAGTTGCAGAAATGGGGTTAATACACAAAGACAATTTTTTAGAACATATTTCAAACTGTGTTTGTTTCATTGGTTTATATATATATATATATATATATATATATATATATATATATATATATATATATATATATATGTTTCAAAATTATTATACAAGTAAGGGAACTCTGATGTGCCCACTTGGAGAGCAATTAAGATTAAATATAGCAACAACAGAAATAAACTCATCCCAAGTTATATCAGTTAAACTCAAGCATTCTCCTGTAGAATCCATGGATATCACTTTCTGTTGTGTTTGGTGTATATTTGTAATTCTCTCCTGATCAATCAGTCAATCAAGAGAGAGAGAGGGTACTGATCTGAGTATGATAATGCTTTGTTAGATTTATCAGAATTACCTTTATCATGAATATTGTACTAAATACCAATAGTGTCCAATAAAACTTGTATGCTAAAAAGTTTGTCTTCCACATGGTAAAAGAAACAAATGTTTGATAAATGTATTATTATTTTAACTATCTTCCACTAATTGCGTAAATTCAACCTTTAGAAATCAGCCAGCATTCATTTTTACCTTCTTGCACTGAAGTAAAGATTATATAATCAGTAGCCATTGGCTATCATTGGAGTTCAATACAATATCGTACGTATTTAAATCTGCTAATCATGTGAGAGTCATATAAATTATAATAAAGAAAGTGAAACCGAACAAAAATGGTGGTGCATCAATCTTGTCGTCTTCAAATGCACAGGATTTTCAGAGGAACTTTAGTGATTTTAAAGACCAAGATTTAAATTCTTGTTGAGATATATTAGTACACTTCCTACAGTACCATTTACAACAATCTGAGCACTTAATGGTATAATTTTTACAGTCAAATTTACACATGCCACAGGGAAATTGAGCCATCTATACTGATTCACTAAAGAACATGGGCAACTTACCAAAGATTTGCAGAGTTTTAATATTTTATACAAAGATACATGCCATTGTCAACAGTTCATCCAGACTTTCTCTTCCATGTTGCCACTTCATTTCTATATCATCGATAAAGCGTACCCACTGGTATGGTGTAAGTTCAACTGATGCTAAAAGTTGACCTTCCAGTTTTCCCATAAAAATATTAGCATACGAAGGGGCAATTTTTGTATCCATTGCGGTTCCATTGATTTGGAGGTAGTTTTCTTCATTAAATTCAAAGCTATTGAGTTTTAGGACAAGCTCCAGGAGTTGGACTAGAAAGTTTGTGGGTGGATTGTCTACAGTTCTTGCTTCCCATGCTGGACGATTTCATATCAAAGGCAAAACAACTTCCATCCTTCAATAAAATTCACAGCAGAAATCTCCAACTCAAACCATGTTTCCCTAGACACAACAACCAGACTGGTAGAAAACAAACTCCATATAGACATCTACTCAAAACCAACTGACAAACACCAGTATCTCCTTCCAACCAGCTGTCATCCAAAACACTGCATTAGGAACATTCCATATAGCTAGGCACTGAGGATAAACAGAATTTGCTCCGACGATGAAACATTCCTGAAAAGGTCTGAAGAGCTAACTAAACATTTAATTTACCGAAGCTATGACAAAGACCTGAAAGCGGAGGCAACCCAAAGGGCTAAACAAACAAACCGCGATGACCTACTAAAATATGGAGAGAAGGAAAAGGCTGATAGGACACCATTTATCCTGACCTGCCATCCAGACAACCCCAAAGTAGGTAAAATCATCGCAAAACACTGGCCCATCGTGGAATCATCGGACGCACTAAAGTTAATCCTTCCAAACAAACCTGTAGTAGCTTACCAGAGACCAAAAAACCTCAAGGAAATCCTAGTCAGGGTGAAGCTAACACCAATCACTAGTCAAGACCACCCTAGTCAATCTGACTCCTGTGGCAATGAAAGATGCAAAACCTGTCAACATATAAGAGAGACCAGGACATTTTCTAGCACAGTGACTGGAGAAAAACTAAATATACATGGTCCAAAAAAATGTGCAAAACTGAGAATGTAATTTATCTCATTACATGTAAGATCTGTAGCCTTCAGTATGTTGGAGAAACTGAAAAGCTACATAAAAGGATCAACCTTCATAGATCTGATTGGATGACAAAGAAGCTGTACAGAAGCCCGGTCGCAGATCACTTCTCCTCCCCTGCCCACACTTTCAGTGATATAACACTTATTGCAATTGCTAACAACCCCAACTGGAGTTCCGAAACCAGGAAAGAAAAGGAATCTTACTGGATACGCCACCTTAGAACATTGAAACCAAGCAGTTTAAACCAAGAAGACTAGAAAAAGACAGCCATGCACAAATAAAACTTTTGCAGCCGAAACATTTTACTTTTGAAAAATTCTCTAAATTTGCATAATAACCTACAATTACTACTATAACAATGAAATATCCAGGATGTAATTTACGCTTACATAAATGTACACAAAATAACAGATGTCATTATGGCTCATTGATTTCTAGGTTAATACAAATATTTTCCAGTATCCGCAACAAGTTGATATAAACTAGTTGAAACATAATACATTTAAAGGTTTAATTCCTGTAGAAACAGCCATGTTAAGTTTTGCAAACACAACGGCTTTTCTGTTTTATTTGTTTATCTTGTCTGTGTTTGTGTATGCCTTTGAAAAGGACTCACTAAGAGTCGAAAGCGCTCAGGCTAGTTAGATACTAGTTTTGCACTGTTCATTGTCAGTTTATTGCATTTATCTTAATCAATCCCTGACATACGTGATCACTTGCTGGATCCAGTGCACTTGAAAGGACTATTATTCACCATATGATTTGTATTCTTTATATATATATATATATATATTGCATATCTTGCTTCGCTTCAACTTTTCCAAGCCAAGAAATTCCTGAAATTGTATCAATAATTAACCAAACAGGGTTGAATCTTTGAGAACCAAAACTGAGTTTAAAATTTTCTTGATCATACTGTAGACTCTGAAGTAGAATTATAATCAAAGGTTAAATGCGTGAAGACATACATGTATAAAGCACATCAAATAAGGGTGGGTCCATTTAATAAGTGCTCATGGGAAAAAAGTTTTAATTCCAATATTGCATTAGCAGGATTTCTTCTGCTTTAAAATGGGTTTAAACTGATATTAAGCCAATACATGGTGGAGAGAGGGAGATGTACAGGTGTGTGCGATCATGTAGATCAGATTTGCTACAGGTGAAATGTTTTATTTTTATTTTATTTAGGTAACCTATGTCCAAGATATTACAAGGGAAGGACAAAAGGAGAGAATTTATCATGGCCTAAATAAAGTTTTATGGTTCTTGGTGTGTTTTCAGTTTTGCAATGACGGTTTTTAAAATGTAATGATTTAGAAAAATGCATTGGTTTTTGTTGCGTTAGAACATATGATGTAATATTTTAAAAGGAAATTGTTTCTGAAACACACACACACACACACACACACACACACACACACACACACACACACACACACACACACACACACACACACACACACACACACACACACACACACACACACACACACACACACACACACACATGTTCATTGATGTATTATTCCTTTATTTAAATGAGGCCTAACTCTGTTGTTTGAGGCAGTTATTATAATTTAAGTCTATCTGCCTCCCTGTGAATATTTAATTCAAATTTGTTCACCAAAAAAATGCAATGTTTAAAAAGTTAATTTTAAGGTTTAAATACGAAACTATTCACACAGTTGCCTTGCATATATTTTCCTCTCTTGTAATGAGTGAATACACATGATAAGGCAGTAAGTTGTATTTTTGTATTTATTTATAAAGTTCTTTCTTCTATGCTCTGAATTGTAAATTGTATCATGTCATTAGCTGCATTTTTTTTAGGAGATTTTCACTAAGCCACACTAATGAGGAGATTTTCACTAAGCCAAATTAATTAGCATATTTTCATAAAGCCATACTAATCAGCAGATAAGAAAATAAAGTTAATAGCATTAAGTTTTTATATATAATAGGTCAGCACTAAAGTTTTGAACAGAAGCAGTCCAAAAGTAGTAAGATATACTATTTTAATTAACCTGGAAAAGAAGTCAGATGGTAATTTTATTGTCTTGTAGTGCTAATGTAGAATATATTTTGATTCACCAAAAGTGAAATAAGACCATATTTGTTTTCATTTTATATGTATTATTGTAGTTTTGACAGTTCTTTATTGCTGGACTAATCAACAAATAGAGTGTTCTGGCTAACAATAAACTCCAAGGGTAACCAAGTATCAGGATGGGTTTTGCTGTGGCTCCACCTGTTGGAAAGATAACTGGCTACGAACCCTCATTGGTGGAAATGGGACATGGGGACATATTTCAAACCACCTTAGTTAGCCACCTTGTGTTTGTTAATTTGTAGAAGATGTGTAGGTATTGTCAGTAGTTTTTCTTTTTGCTCACAGAAAGAAATGTCTGTAATGAATTCTCAGTTTAAGAATGAAAACACAAATGACTGATAATTATTCATGACTGCTGAAGATTGATGTAACTTGTATAGGGAAAGTATTATTTTGTATAGATTCTTAACTACTTTTATTGATATGAAAAAGATATTGATGCATGAATATATCAATCAATTGGTTCACCCCTAGGGAGCAATGGGACACATGTAAGATTACAAGCATAAGCTGGTGTGTCTTATTTGTTTTTTAAGGGCCCATACCATGGAGAGCCAGAACAATGCAGAGACGGATGATATGCCACATACTGAGGAAGAGGTTAAGAAGGGACCACCTCCTGATGAAAGTGCAGATGATAATGCCACCAACAACAGTGTGGAAAGTGATACTAAAACACCAGAGATAGAGGAATCTCTTGATGATGCTGTTGAAGGTACCATTATCATGCAGTAATAGGGTTAATAACTACAACTCGCATAGGGGATGTGTGTATAAGTACTTGGGGTGGTGTGGTGGGGCATGGGTGAAGAAAATGCCAAGTCAGCATGAGAATAATAGTAGCAATGGAATAAATAAAAGATACATTTTACATACACAGTCCATATCTTGTTCTAACAGATGGAATGGACTATTATGGCCTTTCCATCCTATTGGTTTTTGTAAGGAATTTCTTATAAAATAATTCCAGCAAGATTTACTTCCCTTCCATACCCTTCTCATAACAGAGGAATAATTCTCTTCTGTAAATACATATTACTCTCTAGATTTTTATGTTTTTGCTGTTAAAGGGCTTTTTCCATTTTTTTTTTAACTTTGAAAATGGTGTTTTATTTTATTTTTTGAAATCAAACTTAAAGTTTCCACTGTTGCTGTTTTTATTGTCTATTGCTAGGCTTTTTCATTTCTATTTAAAGCTTGGTGAATAATGTATGGGTAAGATTTATGATGTCAAAAATGAAAACATTATTGCATGCATTGGATCAGAGCAACAGTTATATAGATACATAGCAAACAAGCTTGGTTCACAGATTAGTCCAATACAAACCTAATTTTTCACTTCATGATAATTGTGGACTCAAATGTTTGAAGTAATCATATGTGCAAAAGTACAGATAACCTTATGAAAAGCTAACATTGTTTTAGCTATATCTGGTCATAGACCATGATAGCTTACGGAATGATGTGTGTTCCATTGTCTGACACCAATCATCCATTAGCAAAAGTTTGTTACTGCTATTCCTCCTCATAGGATTGCCATAAAACTTTCAACATACATTAATCCGAAGGTCTAGTTGGTACTAAATAAAAAAAAATGGTCCTGCCCATCCAGTATGATCAACACAGTGGCCATCTTGAAAATCTTCTTACTGCTACTCTTCCTGAATGGATGGTGATATCAACATGGGAGTTTCACTAAAGTACTTCTTGTTGTATCCATTTTGTCCTAAATGAAGAAGGCATTGATCTGAAGTCAGTGTGGCTACCACAGCAACTATCTTAAAGATGGTCATGAATCAATGGAAGATGACACTTGTTCTAGAAGACTTGTCTACAGTTCATGAGCTGAAAGTGGATGCTGTGAATGGCGGAATATTTAAGATTTTAGATAGTGGAAGATGTTTCGATTATTATAGCATTAATTTGTCAGCTGTTTTTTACACATTAAAGAACCAATTAAGGCTCAGAAAGGTTTGTGCAAGATGTGTCCCACATTTGTTGATGGCTAATCAAAAACAGACTGGTTGAATCACCAAATGACTACTCATGAAATATGCAAAAAAGAGTGACCAGAGATTTCTGAGTAGATTTTCACAGGTAATAAAACATGGATCTAGTATTTTGAAGCTGACTTTGAAAGAAAATAATAAAGTTTGAATTGGAGAAAATGAGCAGAAACCACAAATCACTTGACATAGACTGTCAAGAGAGTTCATATGCATTGTTTTTCAGTCCAAATGCCTGGTCATCCAGGTGCCTGTGCCTGACTCAGCAGCTGGACATTTCTGTAACTCCAAAGTGTTGCCAAAGCTTGTGAAACATTACCAAGCCACCTGTCTACACACTGGTACTAGGATATCCATCTACTCCATGACACAGTACCAATGCATAAATCCACTGTTATGACAGACATCCTGAAGGAGCACTTTTTCCAAACTTCGCCTCCCATACTGCTCTGATTTAGTCCCAAGTGATTTTTGGCTGAATCCCATTATCAAAGATTCACTGAGCAGCTGATAATCTAAAAGCCACCATGTGGATAGAAGTGCAATCATCAAATGTAAGAACAACATACTCAAAAGTAAATACTTAATGGAATTTAATAAATGGATAATCAGACTGAGAAGGTGTGTAGAGGTGTATGGGGATTACCTGGATAGCATACTCTGACATACTGTTCACAAATAAAGAACTTTTTTGTACTGTGCAATAATATTCATAACTTTTTAGATACACCTCCACACATTGATTTGGAGTCTTTACTAGATGACTTTTGTTTACCTATAACCCTTTTGTCTTCTTCCTGTCATGTGACTTATGAATAGGAGAAAACTCTTGCTTCAGATGGTGATCTTTTTTGAAAAATTGCAGGAAAAGAAGAAAGTGAAGATGGGGATAGAAATACAGTAAATGAGATGGAGGCCAAGGACTTGACCATACAGAATGAAGAGGAATTGTCAGATAATGAAGACACAGGTACAGGGATCTACTAATGCTAATAATAATCTTGAAGATTTATTTTTGTCATTAATATTAACAATCACTGATAACCATTATAATAGCAAGACAAAATGTTATAATGTCAGTGGTCTTACGAAGCCACTCTCTCTGCAATGAAAAGGTGGCCTTATAGGACTGACAGACTGGCAGGCATGCACTACATTGGTTCAGGATTTGGTGGCCTCACTTCAGGTGATTGCTTTTCTGGAGAGTGACCTTAACAGAAGGAGACCATAAAAAGTTAACACAGTATGATTAGAATATGATTTTATGACATTACTATATGTTTCCCACAGCTCCTTTAAAGGTATTTTATTTCTCCTTTGATACCTTGATGCTTTCCAATATTGTCTGGCTGTAATTATCCTTTTGAACACAAGCCCAAAAAATCCCATAAAAAGTTTATACTAAATTTACAAATGTTTTCTGTGCTGTTGAATACAATAAACTGTAAAAGTAAATACTTCATATTACAAACTGAAATACTTATTTATTGTTAGAATAGGTTGGTACTTTATTAAAATAGTGCTGATCTGACTTCCAACATGGTTGCTGTCCTGAAAATCACATTATTACTACAGGGGACTATTGTAGATCTGAAATCTCATTTCCAAAAAAGAGTGAATTTTCCATATAGGAAGATTTTAATAAAAAATTAAGATATGGCTATCTATTATGATGTGCATTACTTACTATGATATACAAGTCTTCTGCATGCAGTTGATGTTTTGGGAAATCAGCATGAATCCAGCAATGGAGTTTTCAATTAAGACTTCTTATGATGTTTAGTTTTAAAAAAATGAAAATAATGCTGATCAGATTTCCATTCAGATGGCCATGCTGGCCACCATGAAAATCACTATAGCTTTTGAAAGTGTATTGACATGAAGTTTCCAACACAAGCACTTATCACTAAATGTTCTTGGTCCAAAATGAAATTTTGGCCAGTTTGACCTCCAAAACTATGAAAAATCTTGTGATAACTACTTCTTCTGAATGGATACCAGCATGTTTTTTTTTAAAGAAAAACTTTTTTCTTGTAATATATAGTTATTCCTATATTAAAATTATCCATAAAAGGATATCATAAAAACACAACAGTGATAATGTTACTGGTTCTAAATGAAAATGGTGCATATCCATTCTTTTGAGTAGTTTGAAACCAGACCTTATCGACCTTGGGGCAAGTCAAGGACACTGGTTGCATATTTTGTACTTAATTAAACACAGTGACTTGTACATATACAAATGAATTTTGACACCAGACTTTGTATTTAGTTGCATTCCAGTAAACTTATTGATAGTTGGAACTCTGGCTTTGATTTTAAAGTCAAAGGTCTTGACATGGGACTCATGAGTTTGTTAAGATAAACAAGTATGAATGGAATTTTTTTGTCAAACCCATTTTGTGTATATATTAATAGAATACATTGATTGATACTGGTTTAATAACTTGATCTTCGTCTTTTTTAACAAACAAATAATTATTGTAGATTTAACAAAACTTACAATCTTCTACCATTGATGTCAGATTCAAAGTCAATGGCCATGACAGAGAATTTTATATTGCTTTTAATAGGTATCTTTTGAAAATGTTAACTTGAATATGTAAAAGGAAAAAAGCTATTTTTGTTTCCAAATTTGGTATGTAGGAGTTTCTCAGTAATACTGTAGATCATTTCAATAATCAGCCACAAAAAAGAACAAAAGTACAAAAGAAACAGACAGGTTTTTTTTCCAGTAGAATGCTATTCTCTTCAAGGGACTCTTGTTATCATCAAATAGTTAAGGCAGCAAATAAGCAGTTTCTCCAGATTTACTTTAATGAGGAACTAGCATTATTTTATTTTGAATTTTTAACTCATAAGACCAAAGGATAAGTGAGTTTATGGTAAGGCCGTACATCTCTTATATCCTCAAGACCTCAAAAGATTTCACTTATGAGCATCATCCATTTATGTTAAGAAGGTTATTTTCCATCTAATTGGTTGAACTTGTAAATACTATAGAGGCCGTATTTCTAATCAGATATGGGCTGTAAGCTTATATCAGGCAAAAATAAAAATCTCTGTTTCCTATTGCACTCTTTTGAAATAGGATAGTTAGCTATTTATTTTATATTAACATACATACATACACACATACATACATACATACATACATACATACATACATACATATACAGGGCATCTGTTAAATTGATATTTTATGGAGTCACAAGGACCCCCACATTTGAATTTTACAGGGTCCTTACAAGATGTTAAAGGGTTCCACTTTATAGTTTCTGCAGTAAGTTGTGTGTGTGTTTGTGAGAGAGAGAGAGGTCTCACTGGAATTTTGGAGAAAATAGGAGTTCCACATGCAAAAGTAGCAGTAGTCTCTCACATGCATGTTGGGCATACATGAAGTGGATAATGTCCCTTATAATGCCAGGAATAAAGAGACTCAGAACCTTGCAAGTTTGTATTTCTTTAACTATTCATGTATTAAAATTGATATCCCATCAGTCAACTTGGGTACATGCTACACAAGGCCGTTATTTAGACAGTAATACGTTGCGCCCTCCCCAAAAAATATCAGGCAAGGCATCGTAATTGCTGTATTGAATAATCATGAATTTAATTTAAAATTTTGCAATGAGCATTCATGTGCTCAATCCCGAGTGCTGTATTACATTACTCTCATATTATTCTTTTAAAGTTTGTAAAATGGTTTTGATTTGTCCTTTTCTGATCTGACATGTTTTGAAGTTTGCAAAGATCCATCTGCTCTAACATTTTTCGTCGTATAACATCCACAAGTCACACCATAAAGCGTCTTGCTTATAATCTGGCACCATTTTCTATAAAACTATAGACTGGTCCGTTACCTAATTTTATTATAAATGGTAATGAATCTGTGAGACTAAGTTAAATTTGATGAAACCTGTCTGTTTTCTTGGAAATAAAATGGGTCATATACAGTTGCTATAAATAGAAAACAAGGAACATTTTTATGCAGCAGTGATGTTTTAAAAGCAGATTCTCAATTTATGCAAGTGGAGTTAAAAGAGATGATACTAAAAATGATAAACACAACTTTGACTGATTTTGATTTTTTTTTTTTGTTTAAATTTACCAAAACAGCGTAATCCATATACTGGAGAACATAAAACGTCATTTGTTGAAAAAATGCGTAATGATTACGACAAAAGCATAATGGCTGGCATGTATGCGTTTAACCCCCAAATTACTTATACAAATTTGCAAACGACATTTTGTCCAAGTCTCGATGTGAAAGCAACAAATGGTAGTAATATTTACTATCATAGGGTTTATCTTCTAATTTAATTTGAATCCCTAGTGCGTTATCCTTTCGAGATGATGTGCACTATACTTACTTGGCTACACTCGGAAATGAACACAATGCATAATTAATGAGCATGACCTCAACAGACAGCGTTAGAAAATTCTTGAGACCTCTGTTCGAGAAACCTCAACCTTTTCTGCAATCTGGAAATCAACTTTATCAGCAAATTTTATTGTGTCCAACGGGACTCTTAGGCTGGGGTTTAGTGCATCATTTTTAATTTTATTGCATCAGGGACACACATTTGTGCATTATTGGAAGCCCTGATATATATGTATGTATATATATATATATATATATATATATATATATAACACTCTTATATATATATAAATATGCCGCCGCCATATATACCTGCTCTTTTATATATATATATATATATATATATATATATATATATATAATATAATATAATAAGCACATCAAGTACTAGGCAGAACTATCTGAATTAGATGCACAAATCAGTTTTGGGAATTTTTTGTTTTATTTAGTTTTTTTTTTAATTTTTACCCTGGGGGAAAGAGTGCTAGGCTTGACAACAAAAAACAGGGCTGGTCGGTCAACTGAAAATACACATATTTCTTTGTTTGACCTCATCAAGGTCTTGGATGAGTTTGATTATGAGTGAGCTGCATATTAATTAGGATCCAGGCTGATTAGATTGTGGGTGTAGAACCTGCAACTGTCTTGTTATGAGTCCAGTGCCTTAACCACTGAGTCCTTGTAGCTCCTTTGGTTGGGTTTCCTAGTGGTTTCCAAGTCATGACTTTGGGGTGGTGGGGTGGTAATAAGGACAGACCCAGGAATCCATGCTGATTGTACAAATTAACTCTCCTTATAATTCCCTTAGGTGTATATACTTTATAGATGGGGCTATGAACAGTTTCTAGGTTATGCAACAGGGTCAATCCCCAGTTTCAATAAGAGATCCCTGGGATAATCCTGCTTGTATGACATCATTTTTTTTCTGAGAAATTGATTGTATATATATGGATTAAAAATGAAGATAAATGTCACCAACATTGATTGACAATATGGCATTCACAAGCTGACATGTGTCAGCTACAAGTTACACTTGGGCCTATCATATTTGTCATAAAGTTATTTTGTCTTGTTGCTTTTATTAATCTCAGTTTAATATTTAGCAATAGTGGTCAATTTATGGTGTATTTTAAATGTCCTTACTTGGCCATTATTTCAGTAATTGCTGCATGTGTACTGAAAAACAACTCCCTTGCATTTCAGTAGAAATTGATGACTCTTTCTCTTGCCTGTACAATTGTGCATATGCAAGCATGCATTAAAATAGGTAATGTGATGAAACTCATAAAATTGTTTAAGTGTGAGGCTTGGGTAATGTTGATATATGATATATTCAGTATAATGATATGTTCTATAGGATTACAAATACTGAATGCTTTAAACTGTATTAATTAGGTAGATTATATTCAGTATAATACCATACTGGATGCGATAAACTGTTTTAATGAGGTAGATTCATATTCACTATAATACAAATACTGAATGCTTTAAACTGTTTTAATGAGGTAGATTCATATTCACTATAATACAAATACTGAATGCTTTAAACTGTATTAATTGTGTAGATTTCTATATACTATAATACAAATACTGAATGCTTTAAACCACATTAATTGGGAAAATTTCATCATGTTAAAGCTCATCATAATAAACACATTTTGACAATGTAAAAAACTACTTCTCTGCAGTTGCTTTTTTTTGTTGAACCCACATTTGTGGCAAGCAAGAGATAGCAGTCATTTGTCTTCCAGCAGTGGTGGCAGTTTTGTTGAAGTTTTCATTTCTGTGTTTCCTAAATCCCTTGATAGATTCTCATCATGCTTGGAATGAATCCTTATCAAGCTAAGACAGTTCATACTGTGACACACACTAGTCCCTTTGACCTATGGGAGAAGGTCACAGTGCATAAAATTTTCATTAAGGTTTTGTTCAAAGATTTATAATTTGCTTTTATTTCGTAAACCACTTAATGTATTTCATTCGTGTGATGATGGGATGAATCATTATGAAGTTAAGACAGTTAATTCTGTGACATTTTCATTCATCCTGTTCATAGAAAAGTTGTGTTACAGTTTTGGTTAACCATTTTCAGTTGCTTATATTTCATAAAATCTCTTGATGGATTCTGTTCTTACATAGGATGAGTCATTATAAAGCAAAGACAGTTCATTTTGCAATGTACTTTTGTACCTTTGGGGTCAAAGTCACAGTACAATGTACAGTGTACCTTTGGGGTCAAGGTCACAGTAATAGAAAATTCACCATACGGTTTTAGTTTTTTCTCAGTTATATGTTTCCTAAATTCAGATTGATTGGTTGCTACTTGTATGAATCATTATGAAGCTAAGGCAATCCATTCAGCAGCATGCTCTTTCATCCTACTGACTTTGGAGTCAAAGCTATGGTCACAGAAAAATTTGCATTAGGTTTTAAATACATTTTTTTATTTGCGTGTATTTTCTAAATCTTTAAATCTTTAAATGGATTCTGCTTATACTTTGGATGAATCATTACAGAGCAAAGGCAATTCATTTTTGCAACCTTACCATTCACCCCTTTGATTTCTGGGGTCAATCTCACCTTCATAGAAAATATACTTTCAAGTTTTAGTTACAGTTTTCATTTCCTTATATTTTCTAAATCTTTTGATAGGGTCTATTCATACCTCAGATGAATTATACTATAGCTTGACCATTCATTCAGTAACACACTCATTCAACCTTTTGAAACGGGATAAAAGTCGCACTTTTAAGGTCATTATTCCATCATGGGCTTGACATACATACCTTTGCCTTTTTGTTCAAATAAATGTTTGTAATGGCAAATTAAAAGCAGAATGCCAAATAACTCTGGCAAACAATGGTACATGCTTCTGATTCTTTGTTCTTGGATTGGCTGTTGCCTATTTACATTTTTTGCTACTTCCATCATTTACTGTATTTTTGCTGCACCAAATATTGTGTTGAGTTGCAAATATCCTCCTAATGCAGATGACCTTCACCTTCCCTTGCCTGTTGACCTGACAGGGGAGGGCAGAAACAAGTTATTTCAGCGTGGGCTCAAGCTGGAAGAGAATGGGAAAAAGGATTGGGCATTGAAGTGCTACCTGACCTGCATCACCAATCTCAAGCATGACACAAACTTCACACTGCTACCACAGTGTCTCCACAATGTAAGAAGAACAAAACACAATGGTCTTTTAACATCAGTAATACCTAGATATATAATACAAAGAGAACTGTATTTATCTGTTTGTGACTCTATGTGCATGTGTGTGTCTGTGTGTGTGTGTGTGTGTGTGTTTATATATATATATTTATATATAGGTCATGCTACCAGGCGAAGTGGGTGACTAATTTGCCTGAAAAATGTAAACTTTGCCTTCTTCTATTAGAAGAGTGAAAATGAATTCGCCCATTGATTTTTTTTGGGATGTACAGTGACTGTATTTTTATTTTTATTTTCTATTTGCTCCCTTGTGGTAGTCAGTAAGTTCTGATAGTATTGTAGTGCAGGGCAAAATGTATTTATGTGGTGTTGATACCAATTAGGCTGTCAAACAAGCTCTTGCACATTCATATGCGTGTTTTAATAGCTAACTGACCATTAACCCTTTTCTGAGCAAGATACTGCTCAATTTCCTGAAGTTAGGCCTACTGTACAGTACTATTTGATGATGAAAATATACCAGCTTCTGTTCTGAAATTTAAACGTCAGTATTTAAATAGTAGTTTTTAAGAATTTGTTAAGAGTACCTTCTGATTTAATTTGTTAAAATGAAGATTTTAACTGCTGTATTTTCTTTATAAAATCAGTTTGAAACCATAAGTGAACCTGTAATGGCACACACTGCTGTGTCTATGAAATACCACTTCATTAGATTATCAGTTTTTGTAAACAGTTGGGTAAATAGATTAGAGAAAATATATAATTCAGTGAAAACAGAGTCTAAATATTATGTGGTAGAAGATTTAGCCTAAATATTTAATCATGTAGATCAGAAACACATGAGACAGTTCTGTGTTTTGGAATTTGAACAAATGCTGTAGGGTCTAGGTTGTTTACTGGCATCATTCATTTCATGAAAATATGAAAAAGATAATTAAACAAATACTATTCAACCAATGCATGTCATTTCTGCTCATACGAAGGCCAATAATAAAACCATAAATTTGCAGTCCTATCAGTGGATTGCCATTACAGAGCTAGAAAGTGAGTTATGTTAAGAAAATCCCTCTTTCTAAAAATAGATGTACAATGGTGCAATATGTGTTCATGGTTGTGCTGATTTGGTTGGAAAGAAGGGTCTAGTTCAGTCATATATTGACTTTAATGCTACATTGTGTTGTATATGAATAGTTACAGTAATGTTTTATCAGCAACCATGAAATTATGACGAAAAGAACAGTATGGTAGGAAGTCACTTGTGCATTTGCTCCCATGTACATGTTACAGCGGTTGTTTCAAAGGAGATTAGAAATCTTTTTGACGGCAATTTTATACAAAAGTGGTAGTTTATTACACATTTTTACTGACTTGCAATTTCGAGACCCTAATCTTGTTTCTTCTATCAGTGAAATTAATTAATATATTTCTGCTGTGCTATTTTAAAGTCATATAGTCAAAATTCACTGCATGTGTCTCAATCCAAACATACAAGTATAAATACAATAGGTATGAAATATAATAATTTTTATACACATACAAAATGTGTTGATAATAAACATACAACACAGATTTTTCAACTTGAAATAAAGTATTGCTTAAAACTAATGTTAAACACATACTGAAAAATAGAAGACATAATTAAAATTAAAATAAGAGAAGGAAAACACACACACACACACACACACACACACACACACACACACACACACACACACACACACACACACACACACACACACACACACACACACACACTGCATTTCTTGCTTTGCTCTCACTTCTCCCTGTTTAGCTCCAACCTCCCACTTCTCCCTGTTTTGTCCGAAAGGTAGTCACTTCTCCCTAAAATTCAAGTCTAGCTTGACCCATATATATGGTTTCTTACAGGTTACATTTATATTTATGACACACTATGTTCTTTTTACTTTCCATTATTTGTCCTATACACACTTTAGCATGAATGCAGAATCACCAATGAAAAATTGAAAATCTATTGATTGTAGTTCATGTGGCTGGCATAATGTATAACCCAGTGTCCACCATGCTTTTGTGCATCATCTGTCACCTTTCCATAAACAGTTACATGTTACCACTCTGGAGGCAATATTTCTGATTGAAATTTGATCAAACTTGGAATGAGCTTACATCAAGATCTCAGACAAATTTGACAATGGGTGAGGTCCATGGATATTAATGCATTGCTCTTGCACCTGACTGACTAAGCTTTTTATGATTCTGGAGGTTATATATTCAGGGCTAGACAAATGACAAATTGTTAGACAACTCTGGGGGAAGCTGATTGGATAATACCACTTGTCCTTTGAGATTTGAACTTGCCCCAAAAAGATGACAATATAATATCACAATGAAAGTTAAATGGCAAAGTAAAATAAAATTGTATTATATTTATTTTACAAATATATAGGTTATTTTATTTTCATTTTATCTTATTTTGCTAATTAGGAACTTAAATGTAAATTTAAGTTCATGTATGTATATGATTTAAAAAAGGAAGGGTTTAAATTGATAGCTAGAGATAGAATGCATTGTTAGAAGAGCGAAGACAGACATATATGTAAGGGTTCTGGAAATATCTATATTCTTAACATGCTTAAGATATGCAGTGTTTGCTGATTTGCAAGTAGTGCCTATGAAATATTTATGTATAGTGTAACTTGCTGATAGTGTATAAATGTATGCAAGTAAAATAATATTTTGGGGGGGGAGATAGGTAAAAAAACAACCTTAAGCTGAAAGGTTAAGTATAACAGTTATGCTGTAAGAGAAATTCATTAGCATAATCGTTAGAGATGAGTGAGTTTTTTCCCCACATTAAACCTCTAACAGAAATCTTGCAAGTTATGTCATGAACAATTATCATCTGGTAACTTTAAAATTCACAACATAAATCAAAACAGTCTTTGACAAGCCAATTTTGGAGTGTTGGTACATTGGTACTTGGTACATTTCAGTGGTCTGTCTTCATCATAATGCGATCACATGACTCTCTCAGGATTTGGGGGATATTTGTTCCCTCAAGCTGCATTCAGGTATAGCTATATGCTAACACTGGCCCATATGTCATATGAGATTTTAAGCTGCTTCATGTACGTTGGGGAATTAGAGATTGGGCCATCTTTCAGGTAAGGGGATGTAAGTCCCTCCACCTCTTACCTATTCTTCCATTGTTTCTCTCATAATGTTTACCTGATCAAAATATGAGCACACCCTCTCAGCCTCTCCATAGTAAAATTAAAATGAGGTTCAGCATGTGCCAGTTGTATGGATGGAATCTGATGTCAGTTCTTTTACTGAAGGAGAGATAACTGTTGTTAAACTTATATCTTAGTGTGCAAACAACATTTTGCACTTATGCTGTTTAAAATATGCTAGAGATGGCCGAGTGTGCGAGATAGTGGTTGTATGCTAATGTAATATGTTAAGGTATTATGGAAGAAGCCTGTTTTATTCCCAAAATTGCTTTTTTCAGATCGTGAAATTAAAGACCAGATGAACAGTGATCCCTATGTTTAAACAAGAGGACCTATTACTCAATCCTCAAACTTCAATACCATCGAAAATTTGATTTTTGTTTTGCAAAACCATTAAAAAAATGCCCACACAAATAAATGAATTCACATTAATGATGTGTTTTTGTATTTGATTGGATGAGAGACTATATTTTTATTTGATTTTGATCAAACTTGGTAAATAGGCTTCTATTCTCAAGCTTTTGGATGAATGCAATTATGAGCGAGATCCATACATATTTATGACAAAGTCCTGCATCTGATCATCACAACTGTTCAGAATTCTAGTGATTTTTTCCTGGTTCAGTTTTGATCAAACTTTTTTCAACTTGGCTTATATAATCAAGATGTCAAATGAATATATCTAGAGCAAGATCTATACATATTGCTGTGGTGAATCAGACTGGTTGAGCCAACCATTTGAGAGATGCTATTTCTGACATGATCAAACTTGTTCATTTGGCTAATGTTGATGTTTTAAGAGCAAGACCTTTGCATACTAAGGAGGAGATCTTGCATATGATTGGCTGAGTTTATTGGTCACAAGGAAGATTCTAGTTTGATAGGATTGTGAACAAACTTGGTAAATAGGCTTATATCATCAAGAACTCAGATGGTTATGATGATGAGCAAGATACATATTACTAATGTGATCTTACATCTCATTAGCTGAACTTGTCAGCAATCCATGACCTATGTTTCTGATTCGGTTTTGATTAGACTTGTTAAATAGTCTTACATCATGTAGATGGATGAATTTGATTACTAGCAAAATCTGTGCATATTTATGAGGCAATCTTATATCTGACTGGCTGAATTTGCAACCAGTCCAGATGCCAAATTTGAAACCAGCTTTGCCTCAGCATTGGAAAATGAACTTACATCATCATGATCTGTGATAGGTTTTATGATAAATGAGATCTGCTCATAGTGATGAAATGACTTGCATCTGTTTGGCTGAGTTTGTTACTTCTTTAGTGACTATAATTCCCATCCAGTTTTGATAAAATGTGGTGATTAGGTTTATATCATCAAGATCTTAAATAAGTGTAATTATGAATCCTATTTTATGAGAAAAGATGCTACTCTCCTCAAACTTTAACAGAAGCTTTAATTAAAGCAAGACATACAAAACATTCAGATCTACTTAAACCTACTTAGATGGTTAATAAATCAAGAACTGTTAACATTGGCTATTTTTACATATGACAAAGATAATTATTTACTCCAACATGTAATAGATTTCTCTGGTCAGTTAGTTGTCAACCTGACTCGGTCAGATACGTTCCAAACTTCTATTTTTGCACAAAGAATTTGTTTTAAATAAGCAACCATTTCATAAGTGCTAAGTTTTCAAGTAAGTAAACAGGTTTTATTGGTAAATCATTCACAAAGTACTATAATTTTGCATGAAAATGGAATAATCTAAACTCTTTGGAAGCACATTTATAGCCCTAAATATACATCCAAAAACAGATATTTGTTTTGGATATTCAAGCCATTATTGCATATGGTCAGTTTTAGACAACAGGATCCTAAAATCAGCAACTTATTATATCACATTCCTAACAAAATTTCTTTTTATTCACCTTGCTTTATTTTTCTTTTCCATCTGTCAAGTACCATATCACAGAATCACAGATTGACATTAAATTGTTGTGGTGGTGGTGGAGATAAATGTTTTTATTTTACTTTTAAAAACAAATCACCTCAAGATCTAAAAGTTTCTTTTCTTGTCTCAAACATTGTGTGAGTGAGATCACATAATATTTTTGACCTTGTCTAATTATGGTGTGCATTCACTGTAGTTAGATCACACATGATCTTAGGTCCTGGCTAGTTAAGGTGTGCATTCTGTGTAGTTAGATCACACATGATCTTAGGTCCTGGCTAGTTAAGGTGTGCATTCTGTGTAGTTAGATCACACATGATCTTAGGTCCTGGCTAGTTAAGGTGTGCATTCTGTGTAGTTAGATCACACATGATCTTAGGTCCTGGCTAGTTATGGTGTGCATTCTCTGTGGTTATATCTGATCTTAGGTCATGTCTAGTTTTTGTGTACTTGCAACGCAGTTAGATCACACATGATCGTAGGACATGTCTAGTTATGATTTGCATTCTTGGTAGTTAGAGTTGATCATTAGTCATGTCTGGTTATAGTGTGCATGCAATGTAGTTAGATCACACATGATCTTACGTCATGTCTGATCATGGTATGCAACATAGATCACACATGATCTTAGGTCCTGTCTAGTTATTGTGTGCATTATCTGTAGTGAGATTAAGCATGGTCTTAGGCCTTGTCTAGTTATGGTGTGTATGCCTGTAGTTAGATCACACATGATGCTTTGTCTACGTGTACCTTGTCACAGGCTTGTGTAGTTACGGTATGCATTCTTTCGAGTGAAATCACACTTTAGGCTTTGTCTAATTATTGTGTGCGTTCTCGGTCTGCTTTTGCTTACAGTGATAAAGATCATTTATATGTGATACAGTCGATTGGTTTTCACAGCAGATTTGCCAGTTGAAGAGTCAACACAAAAATAAAAGGAAAACAAATATCATTTAGTTTTCTCCAAGTAAGTACTTCTGTTTTCTTAAACTTGAAAATGTAATGTTTTAATATTTCACTCAGTTTTTCTTTGAAAATATATTCTTGTAAACAGTAATATTTGTGTCTTCGTTTTAGATTGGTGGCATATATTATGGAAAAGAAGACTGTATCCTTTGCTGGAAAGTGAGAGCTGCACTTGCCCAAGGCTTGTTATGCATTTTAAAATACTTTCCATTTTTTACTCATCTGTTGTCCTCTTAGTTAATTAATATGATGGCTTCAGTCTGTTAATATAACTTTATGACGGTTAATAGGATGACTTAAGTCACATTTTTTACTCATCTGTTGTCTTCATAGTCAATTAATATGATGGCTTCAGTCTGTTAATATAACTTTATGACGGTTAATAGGATGACTTTAGTCTGTTAACTAGTTCTACAATGTAAGACATATCACATGTTTTTGTTTAAGTGCTATCACTCCCTGATGGGTCTTACGTGGTAGGACTAGTCTGTTAACATGATGACTTTAGTCTATTAATATAAATTCAATCAGTTAATCAGGTGACATTAGCCTGTTAATATGATGGCTCTAGTCTGTTAATAGGATGACTTAGTCTGTTAATAGGATGACTTAATCTGTTAATAGGATGACTTTAGTCTGTTAATGTTATGACTTATGAGATAATAATGGATTTTCATATACCATTCACATCATTGCTTGTTCTTGCTACACATCTCCCTCGATAACTTGCGCACAACGGGGTCCACAAACATAGACTGCACTATAAGCGAGGTTGTGAATTACCGAGGGACCTTCAAAAGTTGAAAAAATTTGCTTAGACATCAAGAAAACAGCGGAGGGGGGTAGGGGTTAGGGAACTGGGCCGTTTAATGACTGAATGCTCATTTTACAATCACGTCGATAATAATTTTTAATAACGTGCTTTTTCTAATGAAGTTGTTCATTATTCTGTATAAATAACATTTATTTTCAAAATGTCCAACATGTGAAAGATTGTCCCAACTAGTTTCTACAACCATCACATGTACGCGAAAACATTTGTGTATTACATCACTGCTTTTTGTTTTCTTGATGAGTCTGGTTCCCGGAGTAGTATTTAATAGTATCCTGCCAAATCAGGAGTCAAAAGCACGGGAAAATATACTAACTGTCGATACACCACCAAACAAGATTCCTTTTTTTTAAAAAAAAGCGAAATTTATTTCGTGAGACAATTGTCTGCGTCGAATCTCAATTTTTGTATTGTTCAAGTAGTACAGTATTGATGTCATGATTTCATTGGAAGTAATAATGAAACTTCTTATCATCCTTGAGGATATCTCTAAGTGTCAGTTCAAGAATTCTCTGAAACTTGCTTGCCCACAATGGTCCTTATCAGTGAAACCAAGCTCTTTTTTTTACAAAATATTCATTTCGCTTGCTTGCCTTGTTATCTTTGATCACAGTTACCAGTGAGTCAGTTAATTTAAGATAGTTTATGTTAGATACACAATCACATTTATAACAGTAATTGATCAAATGAAGTGAGTTCACCCAACATATGACTGGGGTCGCTAGATTTTGAGTTTGTAGGATTTTTGTGCCTTTTAACTTTTTTTTTATTCCAGCTCCTTTATTTGATTCAAAAGACATAGTTAACATGATAATACAAAGGAGGCCAGCTTTTAATTCAGTGCAGCAATATAACAAATACTTCCGCAATCAGTTATCAAAACACGGTGGGCACTTAATTATGTTCTCAGCAAAACACTTGCGCATATAACTGTTATGGTAGATTAACACATTTTACGTTTAATTACAAGAGGACACATTGCATTTATGATGATTACACTTAAAAGGAACTAAAAGATAAAACTAGAACACAAATTTCAATTGATAAAAAAATTATTTAATTTGTATTTATTTATTAAAGTATTGCCTCCACTCGGCATAAGTGACATTTTCATTGATCAAAATTTCCTTACATATCGTTAATTGCGGTGTACGACCGTTTGGAAAGAAAATTTAAAAAATTGTATGACTTATTTTTGAATTTGATATTTCATAATGTTGATTGAAATTTCAGGTCCTATCTACTGTTTTCGACGATAAAACGAGCTATATATCAAAGTTTCCGTTAATTTTGATCGCGATTTTCTTCAAGTTCAATAAATAGGGATAAATTTTTCAGGTATTTGCTGGTTTAAAAAATGGGATCCACGCCTGACCTAACATTATAAGTGGGTTCGCGAGTTATCAGGGCGCAAGTTATTGAGGGAGTGGTGTATTATTGAATATCTTGACATATGGAAGTTAAGTCCTTTTCTCATTTGTTTAGCACAATGTAGCAATTTTCTTTATTACTATGCACAAAAAGAGTACAAATGTAATTGTCTTGATCATTTTAAATAGGTTTTTAAACAGGTGTACTTGTAGAAATACTGTATGCTAGGTTTTCACTACAATTTCTTAAGTATTTTGGCAAATTTTGGCCCAGAGAAATACAGATATCTTCAGTTTTCTAATGTATAAACAAAGGCTGCACTCACTGCAACTCCCAAAATAAAGGCTGCACTCACTCAATCCCCTAAATTTTCACTCACCACATGTTTTTCTTTAATTGAAATAAATTGCCATCTAAACATCATTATCACCACTGGTGATTTTGGTGATTGCTTGTATCACCATTGCATATGGGGCCTTGATAAAGGCTTGATGTGTCTTAATGGTTCATAGTTCAGGGGAGGTTGTTTGCCTGCCCTTGAGTGGCTTTCTCCAAGCTTCCAACAGCATATTGAGAAACCAGTTTAATTAAAATTTGGCTGATCTGATATCCAGTATAGCTACCTTGCCTGCTGTCTTGAAAATTTTGTTATCACTACTCAAAGGAAAGTCATATCGGCTTGGTTTTGTTTTACTAGAAGTTTTTTATGATGTCTAGTTGCTCCTAAATGGTGCTGTTCTGACTTTCAGTGAGGCTATCATTGTGGCCATTTTGAAAATCTGGTTGTTGCTACACCATTTTATATGTATAGTTTTATGTATGCAGGATTTTCACCAAAATATTTGTTAAGTTCTTCTTGAATGAAAATGATGCTGATCTGACATCTGATATAACTGTCATGGCATCCGTCATGAAAATCTTGTCATTCCTACTTCTATGGAATACATGGTCACATTCACATAGGTTTTTCACCAAAAAAACTTACGATGATGTCTGTTTGGTTCTAAATGAAAATGGTGCTGATCTTGAATTTCATTTGGCTGCCAAACTGGCTAATTTTAAACTCCTGTTATTGCTAAGAAATATCTGAGATGGCTTCAGTGCTCTTCAGTTAAAAACAAGAAGTGGTCTTATCATGAATTGGCAAAATTCTTTTTGGCCATTACAGTGTCAATTCCTTTGAGTTACTCTTGTTGTGTATTTGTGCTTAAATGTACAATAACAGAGGCTACTAGCTCTTGTACAGCTTGTGTATTGATGCTGAAATTTCTTCCTCATTCAGTTTATTCATACCAAAGGCATTAATCCCTTGAACATCTGTTATGAAATGGTAAGGTTTTCTTAAATTTAACTTGCAATGCATGTGTATACTCAACTACGTTATGTAGGAAAATATTTTTTGCAATTTTGTTTATTGTACTCTTGCTGTTTTTTATTTAATGAAGAATTGTCATGAGAAATTAATTTTAAAGTTTTTATATTTTTCAAATTGGAGAATTTTAAACATTTAGCCTTCATTCTTGAATTTGTGAACATTTATTGGGCATCCATTTTTCCAGATCTGCATTGTTTGAAAAGAAAATGCATCATTATGAAGCAATTGTTTGGTACATTCCTCATAAATTTACATTTTAAAATGTTCTATAAATGAAATTATATGCATGTTATATGTATAGCAGATATTTTTGGGTATCAACCTAAACCTGTGGAGTCCAGTGTAAGTCAAATGGCATGTTTTATTTCACTTGGTTATACTATTGGTCCAGGAATAGTACATTAGCTTGGTGATGTTCTTCATGTTGGCATCACAGTCCTGTACTGTACCTTTCTAGATATTTATCTTTGCTACATACAATTACATTTTGCATTTTGATTTTACCTTGACAACTACTAAGATGAGAAAGCTGTCCAATTTGTCCAGGCTGAGAAATTGTACTATGAAAATTGCCTCATTGACACTACTGAAATACAAAAGGAACTTGGTAAACACAGTTATTCTTTCTCCCCCTTCATATACACACATTACTGTCAACACATACAATTGCTACCTCTGCATTTTTGTGTTTTTTATTTGCCTTCATAAAAACACAGAGTACTGTGTTGTGATGTCTGCCCATCCATACACCTGTCAGTTTCTTCCCTATTTCATTCCAACACTAACTCAGTTTCTCTGCATATGCCATAGCCAAAATTTGTATGTAGCTTGCATTTGGGGCAAGAAAGAAACCTGTTGATTTGGGGCTCAAAAGGACAAAGATCAAGGTTACATGGACTAAAAGAAGGAACACTGTTTATAGACAATAACTTTACTTTTATACTAGATATGATGACCAAACTTGGTAAATGGCTTGCTTTTGACATAAGAAAGACAACTGTTGATTTTGGGTTCAAAAGATTGAAGATCAGTGTCACAGTGACTCTGGAAAGAAACATTTTTGAGTTCTTTATGATTTGTTGCTAAATTTGTCCAAACATTCTGGATGACTTGAATTTTCAGACAAGTAAGACACCTGTTCATTTTGGGATCAAAGGTGATGTCCCACAGGGACTAAAAGAAGGAAAAATGATTTCCACAAAACTATGTATATACTATGGCATGTATTTGATACAAGGAACACACTTATTGATTGGAGGTTAATAGGGTAGAATGTCAAGCTCAAAGGGACTCAGAGAAGGAAAATTGCTTTCATAAAATAACTTGAGTCGTATGCCATAGACGGTGACCAAACTTTGTAGTGGGCTTGCATTTAAGACAAGAAAGACACTTATTAAGTTTGGAGTCAGCAAAATGGTCAGGGTCACTGTGACTGAAAGAAGAAAAATAATTTCTGCATAATAATTGGTGTTATGTGTCTTTTACTTTGTCCAGATTTTGTCTGAGGCATTTTATTTAAGAACACCCATTAAGATGACAAATTTCTTCTTTGCCATAGATCTACTTTATGGACAAAGAGAAGAAACTCTTCCATGTTACCTTCCTTCTCCACCAGTATATGGCTACCCATGTACTTAATGTTATTCAGTTTAAAGCCTTCACTGCAGTACAAGTAATAATTGCACATATATTTTGCAGTTGGTGGATGTTTGCTGACCTTGTAGTCATACACAGTATCATTGATACTCACTGTTTGTACGATTTATTTCATGATCACTTGTTGAATTACTTAGTGGTTTTCATAACAAGTACTCATCTGGATTGCTCTTTCCAGTTATTTTGTTGTTTTCTTTGCCATTTTAGATTAACAGTGGCAATAGAATGTTTCAAAAGCAAAGAAATTGAAAGTCAATGAGGCCATTCATGACATGTGCCTCACCATTTCCAAGTGTGGTCATTTTAACTTTGCAGTTTGTTCAACATAGGTAGAGGAAAGATTGTCCATGGTCTTTTACAAATGTTTAATGTGCAAAGAGAAATGGGTAAAGTCCAATTCTGCAGACAGTGACATCTTAAATGTTCTCTCTAAAAAGTATAGTGGGAGATGTTATGACGGCCCCTCACCCCTCTAAGATCCTTAGCACCATACCTTCAGTGGCCATTACATCCAGTCAGCTTAAAGCAGAAGATCGGTGTGCTTTTTAGGTATCCGTGTGCTGCTTTCGTTGCAGATGAGGAGACTTATGCAGATGATGATGCAATTACTGGCTTTGGACTAGTTTCCAATATAGACTTGAAGTTGTTGGGAGGTTATCCTCCCACTGTTTGACAACTTAGTGGGTGTAAGCTACCAAGCACATCCAGGCATAGCCTTAGTGCTGTTTTATATGAAGTCTTACTGGGACACGTATAACTAGCAGGTCTGTTGACCAACTGCTGAGCCTGCCACTGATCTGGCCATCCCTCCCAGCAATTCAAATCATGTTGGTTGCCAGGCCACCAGTTGAGTTGGCGGGTCTGATGTTGACAGTGTATCCAGTGAATAGTTGTCAGATTATGCCCAGGGATGACTGATGTTGACATTGTATCCAGTGGGTAGATGTTGACAGTGTATCCAGTGGATAGATGTTGACAGTGTATCCAGTTGATAGATGTCAGATTATGCCCAGGGATGACTGATGTTTACAGTGTATCCAATGGATAGATGTCAGGTTATGCCCAGAGATGACTGATGTTGACAGTGTATCTAGTGGATAGATGTCAGATTATGCTCAGGGATGACTGATGTTGACAGTATATCCAGTCGATAGATGTCAGATTATGCCCGAGGATGACTGATGTTGACAGTATATCCAGTGGATAGATGTTAGTTCATGCCCAGGGATGACTGATGTTGACAGTGTATCCAGTGGATAAATGTTAGGTTATGCCCAGGGATGATGGCACTTCTGTTTCCATGCCTCTATGGATGATATATGCAGACTTGAAAGCTATGTCTGACAGTACTAATAATGGATTGGACATGGTTGACTTTGAAGAATCAGTTGAGGAGATCTATCATATTTTGTTATTGTATAGTTCCTTCATCAGTGTAAAGATCATAAATAGCAGATGCCAGGAATTACTATGGAGAAACCATGGCTGGAGACTACATTTTGTATGGATACCAGCTCATATGGCCTTGGAGCTGACCTATTGCCCAAATTCACAAGCAGCTGGGAATCAGAGGGGAGGGCCTTTCAGCTTTCTGGAAATGAAGGCTATAATCAATGCCTTTAATTTCTGGAAGATTAATTTTATGGAAGGGTAATCTCATAGTCAGGCATCTGGTGGTGATTGACTTCTTAAGTGGGGGGAACCAAACCACCCAAATTCCACTTCATGATCTGGGACTTTCTGCACTGGTGCTCACAGCAGCAGAATACAACCCAGATCAGACACATTCCTAGCAGGCTTACTGTCTGAGCTGATTTGTTGTCTAGGATGGGTCAGACTCTTCATACTTAGTGATTTTTCATCAGATTTGTGTCCCATGAAAGGTCTCCTTCCATTGAGGTGGAACCACAAACTGTCCACATTTGTTCAGGCCTAAACCCAGAAGCCCAGGCTATAGATGCTGTCAGTCAGTTTGCATAGGTTTTGGGGGCTGCATATTCATTCCAGCTGCTGTGAGAAAGAAAAAAATGCAGAAAATAAGGGGCCAGACCTGCAGAGTGATTCTGACAACTCTCAAATTATATACTCACTGAAGCAATAAATCTAAAATTAAATTTGTTAATTAACTTTATTAAAAAACAACTGAGCAGAAACTAGACAAATTTGAAAGCATCCTGGCATAGAGGCCTTAATGATTAACAAATGATTCAGACCTGCAATTAAATATTGATGAAGATTCAGAATGTAGAAGAACCTTAAAACAGTTGTTTTCATACACATGTAATCCATAGAATTAGAAGAAATTTCCTGGTCAGCTGCTTTTGTATTCAGCTATCAGGCATCTATCTGTAGTTGAGAAATCTTAGGCCCACATCAGCCTCATGTTTTACCTTATACAGTAGAGTTCCCCATAATTGTCCACTTATGATACAAGGATAATCTTAAATAATTTGTATATATTAAATTTATTTGTGTGGGTTACGGTGTAGCTCAGGTTTACAGAGTGAATGGAACATCTTGGAGAGATTGTTGGGTAAAGACAGGTTTTACATAGTTTCTTGTTTTGAAATTTGATCAGTATTTTTATTTGTACATGAAAACTTTTGTCTAAGCATTTTTCCTACTGAGATCTGTGTATTATTTTTCTACCAATGATGAAAGCATCTCTATTAAATGTCATGGCAAAAAAATTAAACTGCTCTCTTCATGCAGTTGCATGAGTGGCATTTTAAACAGTCTCGGTATATGTAAAGTGTAAAACCAATGCAGGACAAGTAAAATTTCCAAGTCACTTGCCCTGCAAGACAAGCATCCAAATGAAAATTGTTTGAAACCTGAATGTGATTAATGTTTTATATGTTGGCAGGCAAGACAAATGTTTTCTTTACAAAACTCTTGACTTTAAAGGTTTGATTTTCAGGTGAAATCCACAAGGACTCCGCTGGAGAAAGTTCCAATGTTTCAGGTGTCAGTGTAGATGCCATTCGAGCAGTTGAGTATGAGCAGCTGGCAAGGATTTGTCTTGATAAAAATCAGTACGTAGTGACATAGAAATATACTTCCATGTACTTATGATTATGTAAATGACAGTGCTAAAATGGTTACAGATTTTATCGAAGCACTCTTCCACTCTCTTTCTCTCTCTCTCCTAAAAAGTTTAGACACATGCATTTTATGAACTATGCTAGGTAGCCTGGCAGTTTTAGACTAATTGTGATATGCTGTTATGAATGCATGACATTTACATTAAATTATAAATTGTTACCAGTGAGTCTGAGGTAATACAGTAAGTGAATTACTTCTTATTACCTGATGCTTTGTCAGCCAAGGAGGTTGTAGTTACATTTCCATGACACCTGCCTGTGTTGGGAGCTCACCACATTGGAGTGTATTGTTTCTCCCAAAAATATCTGTCAAAAGTTGTTGTAGAAAAACTAACTGATGCAAGTAAACAAAGCCGCTTAGTTGAGAACTTTACATGCATAAACTGTAGAATATTTAAATGTACAAATTGTTATGAAGATTGTCGTAACTTCCTATCATCCGCATTTCCAAGCTGTTATGAATCAATAAACTTCATGTTTAAGTCTTTTTAATGTGGTGATAGAATCTATGACCAATGTAAAGTCAGTAAGACTGGTTATGAATTCTATTATTTTGTTCAAATGTCAGTTTTTCACAGGAGAGAGAAACAGATTTTTTTTTTCTGATGAATACTACCACAGACCTAATTTTGAAACATTTTGGATCTCATTATATATTGTCAGTTTCTCTGACCATTCATCAGTACTTGCTGTATATGTTCATACTGACTGACATATTACGGGTCCTGAGCAGCAAAAGAGATCTTGAAAAACTTGAATATCATAAGTCTTTTTATTTCAGGCCTGAACTTGCATTGGAATATGCAGGGAAGGTAAGGTATAGTTTAGAATATTGAATTGGACCTTTGCACTTTTCATGTTTTAACCTGTCAAATAATAGTTAAAAAGACATCATATTGAAAATTTAAAAGTGCTTTATAAAAAAAATTCGATCTAAATCAGGTTTTCTTTAGATAATACCATAGCCTTTAACCTAATTTGAGAAAGTCTTTTATAAATGAGCTTTAATAAATTTGTAATGGTTTTGGTAATATAGCATGATATTAAATGCCTAAATATAACTAGACAAATTCCCTATGTCATGGGTGTCAACATATACTTATTAATGCTAAATTTTGACCAGTCTCATTTTCGGATGGGTGACTTTGAAGTATGGGTGAATGTATTTAGAATATATACTTCTTTCTTGCTTTCTTGAAGTAATCATTATTTTGTCTTCATTCAGAGTTATTGAGTGAATGTGTTAATTGCATTGCACCAAAAATGCAAGGTGCATGTTTCTTTTAGGTAAATTTGACTTTTGATACCTTGTCAGGTGCATGAAATAGAACAGGTTCATTTGTCACATGTTAAGATATTCACAAAGACAACACTTAGAAATTTTCTTTGCTGAATCCAGCTGCGATACCTTGTTGATATAAACTGAACTTTTGTCTTTACATTGTAAGTCTTAAGCCTTTCTATCTCTGAAAGAGATATGGAGCCAGCTGCTATGGATATTAAAAAACATGTCCATTATTTAGTATGTTTGTTACTGTAAGTAATACAGTATATGATCTGCAAGTTGTAATATAAACATAAAAATACAGAACTTGCTGTGAACATTGATGTTCATTTTATAATTTCATATAATACTTACTGTAAATACTTGCTTATAGGTCTGGTAAAACTGCATATAACACAGACCTAGGTCTCTGTTGTTTGTCCTTCTGATTGCTACTAACATAATGCACAGATCCAGATCTTCTGGCACATTATGCGATGGTAGACCAGGGTCTGTACAGTTTGCAGTTGAACTCGACTTTATAACAAGTAAATGTATTATGAAGATGCATTGTGAAAAAAGTGTGGATGTTCAGTGCAAATAAATTGTATTACATGCCACATTTGCATTTCTCATTATTTAATTCAGTTTGATAATTAATATGAATGTGTAATTGACAGTGAGCACATACTGTTTCTGTGAATACTTTTTCTATAAATATTCAGTCTGAAATGAATGCAGCTAACCCGTCTTATGTGATAGTTTCATTCCCAAGAGTGTTTGCAAAATTAAAATTTGTTTCACTGCCTATAATTTTCATTTAAAAATTGTGTAATTCAATTAATTTTAATACCATTCATTTTAGTTATTTATGAATCCTAACTTTCTTGTTTTAGACAAAAAAATTTCCTTTTTTTGTTGTTAGTCTTCAAGAAATTTTAAAAAAATTCATATGAAATTGCATTAATGTGAAATTTGCAGTTGGAATCACATAAGTAGGTGGATGCCTTTATACAAAATAATGAGTGTTTATTTGTCACTGTGCAGGTGAAAGAATCCTCAATTCACAATTAAAAGGGGGAAAGATTTGCATATAGTGAACATATATTACGCTGATCAAATCTTGTATCATGTAATTATTCTTATGTTCACTGAATACATTTCATGCATAACTGCTCCATTTAAATATGTGCAGACCCAGAAATAGTACTTAATCTAATTATACCATTAACCTGATTGAACTACAGAAACATTACTTGTACCATAAACATGCATGAACTACATAAACATGTACTTGTACCATAAACATGTATGAACTACATAAACAGATACAGTACTTCTACCATAAACATGCATGAACTATATAAACATGTACTTCTACCATAAACATGCACAAACTACATAAACATTAATTGTACCATGAACATGCATGAACTACATTAAACATTACTTGTACCGTAAACATGCATGAACTACATAAACATGTACTTGTACCATAAACATGCATGAACTATATAAACATATACGGTACTTCTACCATAAACATGCATGAACTATATAAATGTACTTCTACCATAAACATGCACAAACTACATAAACATGTACTTGTACCATAAACATGCACGAACTACATAAACATATACGGTACTTCTACCATAAACATACATGAACTAAATAAACATATACTTCTACCATAAACATGCATGAACTACATAAACATTACTTGTACCATAAACATGCATGAACTACAAAAACATGTACTTCTGCCATAAACATGCATGAACTACATAAATATTACTGTCTTTTAGCATGCATCATGTAACTGAATTCTCATTGTACATTTAACATGCATTGTACCATTAACATGCATTGTACAGTTAACATGCATGCTGTATTTATAGGCCACCAAGATAAGGCAGCAGTTATATGGGGAGAACCATCAGTTCACTCAAGAAAGTCTAGATTTGTTTACCTCTATCTATGCTGAAGTGGGAAAGAAGCAATATTCAGGTAAATTCCATGCTTTTTTAGGAATCAGCTAAAAGAATTGAAGCGGTTTTTCTGCATGAGTTACAAATAAAGTAGGAAAAATTACTTTTCCAAATTAAGTAGAAATAATGACTTGCAAATAGTTGATAGCCAGTCTATTCTTAAACATTTAATGCAGAACCATCCACACTAAAATGATGAGATTAAACAGAATGTTAGATACAGATGTAAGTTTTTAAGTTACATTCACTTTTATGGCACCATAAAATTACAGTATCCAGAGAATTAGAATTAATTTAAACAAGAGTATCCTCTTTATAGCTTTAATTCTCTACTTAGGTTCTCCAAGTTTCAAGTGAAGTTATTTATGTCTTTTTATTTGAATTTTACAAAAATTTATAATACTTGAATGTGGTTCTTTTGAACATAAAAGTGTTGGAGTCGAGTGTTAGAACATAGATTTCACAAAACTGTAACCTATATGACTTGCATTCATGTTTTTTGTGCAAATATCTTTGGCCAGTTATACATTAATAAAGTCTCCATCCTGTCAGGAAGATTTGCTTACTTTACAGCATGTAATAATTTATTTAGTACAGTAATATAATCTCCAGTTTGCCTTCTCCAAGCATAGAAAAATAATACTAATTGATCAGTGCCATGTTTTAGTTGCTCTCTTTCCAGATAAAAGTATAAAAGAATTCTGTTTGACTTGTATGTACTGCTAACATTCTTAACTGAACAGACTTTCCTGAGGATATAAACTGACATCTTTGTCAACACATAATTTTTAAAATTGCAGTTTAGTATGCCTTAGAAAGCCACATATTGGAGTTTGGAATATATATTTTCTTAATTACCAAAAGTCGGAGAATTATTTGATTCATTCTAGACTCGATGCAAAAATTCTCCAGTCCATCCAGTGAGAATGTAGATTTAGGAGAAACTACTGGTAACTCATCAGAACCTAAGGCACTTGCTGAACCAGTCTCAATTCTCAGGAAGAGGAAGTCCGCAGAAGGTAGATGGCTTTGCTGTTTTTGTCCTGAATCCTAAGGTTTCATTTGGTAATAGAGGTAATTGTTATTGTCTCCAAGTGTACTTTTATTTACAGTCAGTGTTTTAAAAGTACCATTAAAAACCAACCAAGAAACAATTCTTGTTGTCAGAGTTTTCAGGTATTGTGATGTCCCATTATGATATTAATATGTTCCTGTTCCATTATGATACTAATATGTTCATGTCCCATTATAATACTAATATGTTCATGTGCCATTATGATATTAATATGTTCATGTCCCATTATGTTACTAATGTGTTCATGTCCCATTATGATATTAATATGTTCGTGTCCCATTATGACATTAATATATTCATCTCCCATTATGATATTAATATGTTCATGTCCCATTACGATAATATGTTCATGTCACATTATGATACTAATATGTTCATGTCCCATTATGATAATTAAAGGACTTTATGTCAAAAGCCACTCATTAGAATCTGACCAAGCATCATTACAGGAAGGCTTTTAAAGTTTGTATAAATGGTACTGATCCACTATCCAGTATGGCTTATTGTTACTAAATTGTACTAATCCACTATCCAGTATGGCATGCTGTTGCTAAAAGGTAGTGATCCATTATTCAGTATGGCATTCTGTTACTAAATGGTACAGATACACAATCCAGTATGGCATTCTGTTACTAAATGGTACAGATACACAATCCAGTATGGCATTCTGTTACTAAATGGCAGTGATCAACATGCTGTTACAAAAAATAAAAAGGAAAAGATTGAAATGACTTCTTGAAAAAAAAACAAACCAAAAACCCAATTCAGAAAAATTGTCCAAACTTTGATAGAAAACATTCTGGCATGATGGCCTTTCAAGCTTATACAAGCATACATGTGACAGAGCCATTTCATCAGATCAGTAGATTTCATAATTATCATATTTTTGCAATATACATACTCAATAAATATCCCACCTTTGGCTTTTTTCTCTCCAGTTACAACAGTGAAGTAATCATGTCATATTATAATAAAACAGCAAATTCTGAACATGAATAAGAGTCTGATGTTAAATATTGCATTAATAATTAATTAAAGTCCAAGTATTGTCAGTTAAATGGAAAAGAAAGAGTTATATATTCCATAGTTCACTGCAAAGATATTTGATAAATTCCACAAGCATTGTTAGATTCCTTTACTGATGACATTCATTGTGATTTTTAGGTTTCACACTTAACAGGTTGCCTATAGTTTTCTGGTCCAGATTTCCACTTGAATCAGCCCATATTTTTCAAAAAGAATGGAGAATGTCCTCTCTATATCAGCATTGGAATGTGGCAGTGACAGAACTTTTAATCCAGTCTCAAATAAGGCCTTCAAAGTGGGTGTGTTTGTTAGATTTGATCCAGTTTCAAATAAGGTCTTCAAAGTGGGTGTGTTTGTTAGATTTGATCCAGTCTCAAATAAGGTCTTCAGAGTGGCTGTGTTTGTTAGATTTGATTCAGTCTCAAATAAGGCATTCAAAGTGGCTGTGTTTGTGTTAGAAGGATCATTGCTTCTCTGTGATGGTGTCTGCATATAACTGGTGATATCATTTCTTCCTCCAAATACTATCCTAAAATCCACTGTGCATGAAACACATAATAAAAACCCAGAATCTTTGCTACTTGCCTGCACTCACTTTGATTTTCAAACATTGTTGTAGTTTTTCTTACCCAGTGATTTTTCTTACATTGGGAGAAAGTCTTTATTTCAGCATTTTCACTTGAATTGACTAAATAAAGTTGAGAACTGCCCTTAAATATTCCTCTTTAAACATCTTCAAAAAAATACAGTAACAGTTAAACAAGACAGAGTATCAAAATACTTAAGCAAGTGTTTCTGCCAAAATAATTTTTTTGATTGTTCTTTCCATTTTATCTCACCTTAGCCAAAGGTCAGCTGATATTTAATCAAAGACTTAAAAGCCATCATTGGCCACCTTTATTACTTACATACTTATCCAGTAAATATCCCACCTTTGGCCTTTCCTCTCCAATTACTGCAGTGAGGTAATCAATTTGCAGCTTGTTATGTACACATGTTGGCCATTGTGTAATAATTCTTAAATGTTTTACTCTGCTCACATCATTGCACTGGTGGAACAGTTCTAGTCCCCAGCAGACTGGTTCTAACTGGTTTTCATAATGTGTGGATAGAAAACATAAAAATCCCTTTTTATTTGTTCAGAAAGAAAATCTTAATTTTGCCATTTTCAGAAGTGGGAGTTTTTAACTCTAAAACAGAATGTGCGGAAGAGAGCTTTTTAAACAGTATTTTTAACTGTTCTATACATAGACCAGACGAGCTTATGGGATGTCCTGTTGTCCATCACACATCCAACCACTAGCACACATTTGTTATTGCTACTCCTCCTAAAGCACTTGGAGGATTGTCCTGAAGCTTTACCCCCCCACACACACACATTCATCTCATGGTCTAGTTGGTCCTAAGTAAAATTTCTGCTACTCAGGCATCAGGTATCTTGTTATTACTGCATGTCCTAAATAGATGGTTATATCAGCATCAAAGACTTATGGTGCCAGTTTGACATACAGTAATGGCTATAATGGCAGCCATCTTAATATACTTACTATTGCTATGTCTCTTAACATGAAAGTCATATCCACATGGAGTTTTCAGCAGTAGACTATTTATGGTATCTAGTTGGTCCTGAATGAAAATGGTGCTGATCTGATCTCAAATATGGCTGCTGTGGCAGCGATCTTGAAAATCTTTTCACTCTTCCTTCCAAATAGAAAACCATGTCAATTTGAGGTTGGTCCTTAATGAAAATGATGCTGGTCTTACATCCAGTATCACTGCCATTGCAACTAATTTGAAAATTGTATTGCTCAAGAATATCAGAGATGTTTCAAAATGTCTTATTTTGAATTCATTGAAATTCTTTTCAGTCAGTAGCATTGATCTCTTTGAAGAACTTTTTTATCCTACTGCCAGTAGAATCACATGTATTTACAAGTGATGCTGATCTATAATTCATTATGGCCATCATTTTAAAAAAACCCAGAAAATGTTTAAATGAACACTCTTAATTGCTCATAATGTATTATTCACAGATTCAACAATAGTCTTTCATGAGTGTTTCTTCTTGTTGAAAGTTCTAATACCTTCCACTTTTATTACAGGTGAGAAAGAGAAAAAAGTACGTTTTGATGAGACACAGGTTCCTCAGGAGGGAATCTCTGAACAAGGTATTGGAAATTAAAATATTTTTTCTCTTAGTTTTCACAAATTTTGAATATTTTAGTGGTCCATTCAGTAAGGACATTAAATGTCACTCAGCTGGGCAGAGTTGTCATAGAGGTGTGGATTTTGAATTCTGCTTGGGGTATGGAGAAATTCAGTGGATTAATGTGCATACAGTCTTAAATGATGCAATGAGGTTGCTATGATGAGCCATCCTAAATCTTAAATGATGCAATGAGGTTGCTATGATGAGCCATCCTAAATCTTAAATGATGTAATGAGGTTGCTATGATGAGCCATCCTAAATCCACTCTCATTAATCAGAATCCTCAGTTTCCTTGTGGTATTGTATTATGCATTTCTATGTTGTGAGCTTAATTTTTGCCTGTGATTGAGGGTTGTGCCTACCTGACTTTTGGAATGATTCTGAGAAGTAAACAAGTTGTTTACTTGAATTTGAGACCAGGACCTGATCTTGTTTATGAGTTAGTGATTTTTTTCCATAGAAAATCTGTTATGTCGCAGGTCAAGTGATATTTGTATATAAAGGGGATTTGGTAAACAGTTATTAAATCCTGTTTCATATCAGACTTTGGGAATCTACGATCAGAGTTTGTAGTTGTATTCAGATATAATTTGAAAGGAATTATTTATTTAAATTATTCGTTGGAATTGCAAAGTGCTCATTGATTTTTTGGACTTAAACACTACTTTGCGATTATTGAGAATTCATTCAAAGATATTCTGGATTTATCATTATGGTACATCAGGACATTCAAGATTATTGTAATTCATTTGATACATTATATATGTTTGAACTTGTGATAGGACATTTAGGATTATTTGGGATTTAGTTCACAATACAAGTGCCTTTGAATTTTATGTGACTTAGAGAAATAAAATGTTTATTGAGCTTTACTTAAATTGTTGGTTTCAGTCTCTTTCTGTTAAACAGTTTAAGACCACAGAATTGTCACAATTGTGATTGCTTCATACAGTCTGATAATTTTATCAAATCATTCATTTGCTTCTTGTTTGCATTGCATTCACATTTATATTTTATCTTTCATATTGTGTTGTTTTTTGTCTGTGATATAGATTTTGCATTTCTTGCTTCCAGCCATCATTTCCTTTTATTTTTGCTCTTTTGTGTTTAGGAAGTAGATAGAAAGTATTTGCCAAAGTTCAATTTTCTGTTCGTGAGAGTACTAAAGGGAGAAAACTATAGTTTTCATATCTAGTCTTATTTAAAGTATGCTTTAATGAAATAGCAAATGCATAAAGTGCAAAGGGTAGCATTGAATTTGCAAAATAAAATATAACTATGCTAAGTACGAAAATAGTTGAGTATTCTTTTGCAATGTTATTGCTTGTTTCATTTAATTCATTATTAATTAAGGATTGTACAGATGATTTCATAAATCAGTGGCAGTTTTTTATGCCTACTTCTTCAAGAACAATGTCATGATTTGTAAGGTGTGTTTTTTATGCCTACTTCTTCAAGAACAATGTCATGATTTGTAAGGTGTGAAAAATTGTCAATGTAAATAATTTGATCCTGGATTATGGTGCAAAATTGTTTTTCAACTGTGGAAATTTAGTAGGAACTTGAAAATAATTTATATTCAAATGCAACCATTTGCAATTAATTCCATTTTTGTTTATTATTCATTGTTCTGAATTTGGCATTTGTGATTTCTGTTTTCGTAAAAATCAATTCATTATTTCGTCTGTTTATTTTCCATTTTGTTTTGATTCATTCTGCATTTTATTTTTTATTTGTTCTGCATCCTGTGCATTATGCATTAATTTTGCATTTGTTTTGCATTCTGTTCTTATTTCAGTATTAAAATTACCTATATAAAGGTCTCTCAGAGGAATCTTCGTTTGGGGGTGATGGGGTAGTGGTATTATTTCTTCCTCTTCATTTTGGGATGATGGAGTAGTTGTATTATTTTGGGGCACATTTGGCCAAGATGTCAGTTGTCACAACACTAGGGGGTTGTGTTCTAGAAATAGTAATTCAAACCCCTGTCAGAGAACAGAAGAAAGTAAACTTTTTAAATCTTGTGAAACAAATGATTACTTGTAATTGTTGGTTATTAACACGTTTGACTATATTTTATATTTCAGAGGAGCGTTTTGCCAGAAGGGTATTGTTGATATTGCTGGTGTCGTGTGGATTAGTCCTGTTCATTTTGGGCTTCTATCTTTACTGTAACAGGTCCTCAGCAGGTGTATGTGGCAGCATCAAGTCCAATCTACACTTTTTGGCCATGAGAGTCCGGTACATTTACTACCAGTTTTCATCAAACAGTAAAGCTAAATATGCATAACAAATTCTACTCATGGTATTTACGTGTGTATGACATTTATACCCAACTGTCAATAGTTTAGCATACAAATCTTGAGCTTGAACCAGTCACAAATGATATTACATTTGAAAGAGTCTCTCTGATTGGCTAATGGCTAATGATTACATCTGAAAAAGTCTACTTGATTGGCCAATGGCCAATGACTAATGATTACATCTGAAAGAGTCTCTCTGATTGGCTAATGGTTAATGATTACATCTGAAAGAGTCTATCTGATTGGCTAATGGTGAAAACTCAATCTCAGACTCGAGCACAGAGTTGTATGATCTCCAGGTCTTATCTGCCATGGCATTGTTTGTCAGCAGATAAGGGTCTTTGCTGTGACATTGACTGACTGGCACATTATGTGAGAACAGATCAGGGTCTTCACTGTTTTAAATTGGGTGTGCATTTTACATGGGTAAATACTTTATGTATTAGAGCGAATGTAATGTTTCCTAAGGTACTTACTGATGATAATGATAGGAGTAACAAATACTTTTTTGTCTTGATGAGGAGCATCAAATTTCAACTGTTGTGATAATGTAATGCAATATTGTTTGTTTACAAATATACAGTAACTTTATTTTTTAAAAATGGATACTTTTACACATTCCAAACATATTGATAATGATTTTTGGTTTAACATTCATTCAAGCTTAGCACTTGTCCTTTCATTTAGTATTTTGTTTTAGAGAGTTTTGATAATGCTTTTGTTTCTTCACAGAAAATGGATAAATTTATTTGAAACAATTCTTAATCATTTTCAGAGTCAGATATATGTTATTTGCATTTTTATTTGCCTTTGTAATGGACATTGGAATATATATTCTGCAAGTTTGTAAGCATTCACCCTTTTTGGAGCATGCACTTTTATGACATTGTCCATTTGTATTTATGTCTCTCCATTTATTACCATTTTTCGTTTCTGCACAGTAACTGGTTTTACACTGTCTACATTTACCAGTTATTGGGCTTGCTTGCACTCATGGTAAATAAGAATCCTATTGATTTTAAAATCAAATGGCCTGAGGCTGAGGTCACAGACAGAAAGAAGTAGAAATTTTTGCATTTGGGGTAAGAAAGAAGCCTACTGATAGGGGCAGGGCAAGGTAACAGTCCTACCATATGAACTGCTAGAAAGTGGCACTATGTGGCTTAAGGTAACAGTCCTACCATATGAACTTCTAGAAAGTGGCACTATGTGGCTTAAGGTAACAGTCCTACCATATGAACTGCTAGAAAGTGGCACTATGTGGCTTAAGGTAACAGTCCTACCATATGAACTGCTAGAAAGTGGCACTATGTGGCTTAAGGTAACAGTCCTACCATATGAACTGCTAGAGAATGGCACTATGTGGCTTAAGGTAACAGTCCTACCATATGAACTGCTAGAGAGTGGCACTGTGTGGCTTAAGGTAACAGTCCTACCATATGAACTGCTAGAAAGTGGCACTATGTGGCTTAAGGTAACAGTCCTACCGTATGAACTGCTAGAGAATGGCACTATGTGGCTTAAGGTAACAGTCCTACCATTTGAACTGCTAGAGAATGGCACTATGTGGCTTAAGGTAACAGTCCTACCATATGAACTGCTAGAGAGTGGCACTATGTGGCTTAAAGTAACAGTCCTACTGTACAGACTGCCAGTGAATGGCACTTGCTGGCAAAAGGTAGCTTGCTGCAAACAATGCATGCAAATTTTGTTTCATGCATTTAAGAACATGTATACTAAGATATAAACAGATGATTGGGGAACTCAAATATGTAATTAGCTTACCCTAAACATCATACACCTGATGTCTTTTATATCTGTTTTCATGATGGTGTGGATTAAATGTTCACTTTCTAAGGGCAAGTACAAGTCAAGTCCAACTGCAGTCTGCACAGACCCATATCTGCTGGTGCATAATGAGACAGCATTTATGCTTCAGTTTGACTTGACTTATACATTAATATATATACAGTAATTTTTATTTTGATAATTGTTAAAGAGCTTTTGTTTAAAAATCAGAAAATTCAATGTTATTTCAACATATGTGCATTTGTCCATCATTTTAAAACTAACTCAAAGTATTTTATTGTAATATTATAAGGTCAGAAAAAGGCCTATCAATTTTGGGGTCAGAAGCTTAAGGTCATTATGTTTTAAAGAACAATGGGTTTTGCACAGTAACTTTTGTTCTTAGACAAACTCCTTTACCAAAGTTTGAGGATGGTTTGTACTTTAAGTAAGACAAAAGCTTTTGCAATTTGGAGTCTGAAGGTCAGAGGTCAGGGTCATTGTAAGTGTAATAAAAAAAAAAAGGCATTCAGCAGAGTAAATTTGGTTGAAGACCAAATATCAAGGTCATTGTTACATGTTGGTCAGTAACCTCCAGAAAGAACCAAGCCATACTAGTGCCTACATAGATGACTATTTACAACAAGGCATATAATACCATTCATTGTATTTCTGTTTTTAAAAGATAATGCAAGATGTTTAATTGGTTAAAGTTAGTTTAAAATGCAAGTCAGTACTATATACTTGATCCACATCTTTGAAACTGAATGACTGTCTTAACCACATAAGGTTTGAGGCTAGTAAAACTGGAGCTCTATGCATTTTATACATTGTAAATCTAATTACCATTGACTTTTGAAGTTGAATGGGATTAACACTCACAATCATATTTAACATACAAATCAGCCTTAAATATAACAAAAAATATGTAATAAAGCAGATAGTAGAATGTTCTGCATTTAAAACACTTATTCAATTTATTGTAGGATTCTCTGTTTGGTTTCATTTGCTATGATGCATGATAATAAACCAATTTCAAGCATGTTCATGTGGACAAATGTCATGTACTTTCCAGCTTTCAGATTTACATCAAATGCAGTGGGTATATATATATATATATATATATATATATATATATATAAACACACACTGAAACCCCTTTGTAGAACAGTGGTCAGGGTTCACAGAGTACCATAGTGCAGCACCAAGGCAAGTCAGTTAACATAAGAATTTGATATGTGCACATTATGGCCTTATAAATAACAATCATATGTGCCAAGGTTATGCTTCAGTTATGTGGTTACCCTCTTGGTCCATATTGAATGAGACATAGCAAAGTAGGATTGCATATTTAATATTGATTTTATGTAGAGTACCACATGTTTTTACATGTGTAAGATAAATATTGTACTCACCCTCAGATGTCATTGCATCCATAACAGTAAATCCATAATAATTCAGTGGAAATTTTGCACAAAGAAGCATATGTTTTAGTTAGATCTTGATGTGTCTGAATTAAAAAGTCCATAAGCAAGATGAAGAACATTTATGGTTTAGTACACTTGATCATGTTGAGGTTATTATGTCATGGTTTATCTATGTATACATTTTGAGCCACAAAAATTTTCTCAGTTTCTACAAGAGTCTTAATAATGTTCATAATTCTGTCGACGACGATAAATGTCTACAAAAAAATTGAGTCATTTTTATTTTGGGGAATGGGTGATATGATTCACCGGTCAGTTAACTGCATGTTGATAGGCTGACAACATGTCTTAGTCACTTGCATATAAGGATGGCTCTATTTTTTTTAATGTTTTTATAAATCAGTGACATAATTCTACAATGTTAACCTGCAAGATTGACATAGATATTCTTAATTTTGTAGATAAATTAACTGATTATAAATTTGAGAACCCCTTTTGTTCACTACTTCATAGTTTTGCACTAGGTTATGTATTCCGGTTGACTGAGCAAATGTTTGTTGGCCATTGTTTACCATGGATTAAGCAACAGTTGTACACCAGGGGGGTGAGTGTGTGTGTGTGTGTGTGTGTGTGTGTGTGTGTGATTTGGATTTTTAACATAGCTTTTTTCAGTCATATCACTACGATGTCTACAGTGTGGCAGTTTAAAATGCTGTCTAGCATGTGGGCATCATGCTGCAGACATGTAGCATCATGTCTGACCCAGTCACATTATCCTGACACCAGGCTGACCAGTCTTAACACTGACCTCTTAGTGCTGAGTGCCTAGAGAAGCCGCTGTTAGTACCATTTTTATAAAATCTTTGATATGACCTGGCTGGGGTTCAAACCTGCGACCTCCCTTCAAACCAGCACTAGATGCATTGAAGACAAACACAAATAAGACTTAATGGCATTACTGTTGACGATTCTGTAATTAGACGAACATTTATAAGCTTTCTAACGAGCTGACATCTTTCAAAAATAAGATACAATCAATGTGCAGTGACTGTTGACATGGAGGAAATATGATTCACAATAAAAACATTTTACATCATGACTGAAAATATTGTGAAATTTCAAGAGCCTCACCATGATCGTGTTATATCCAAATTCGTGTTATAATACAGCATGCGGTAATGAGGCTTCACTCTGTGTGTGTGCGTGTATATGTGTGTGTGTATTTGTGTATGTGTATATATATATATATATATATATATATATATATATATATATATATATATATCAGGTCATATAGATGATCTCGCTTCCAAACATTTGGAATTTATAAGGGGGAGTAAAATGAAATTTTTTAATAAATGTGACCCTGCAAAGTTTTAGTTTTAAGGCAGTGTACTGTTGCATGCATTTATAGAGGTGATAATTTGTATACTAATGTTATTATTTTGTATACCAGTGTGATAATTTGTATACCAGTGTTACAATTTGTATACCAATGTTATAATTTGTATATCAGTGTGAAAATTTTTATACCACTGTGATAAAAAATGTTCTGTAATTTATGCATGCTTCTGATACACATGCTCTATTTGTGAGAGAAAAAAAATGCAAACTATGCAAATACTGTACATTGGTGGAGAGAGGGGGAGAGGGTTAGAGGTATATGTTATAAAGTAGTAACAGTTTATGCAATATTGTAAGTATTTAAGGTGACTAGGATGAGAAATTTGGGAATCACAGTTAGAGAAAGGTCGTCTTTGCCCGCTACAATCCATGAAAATGCTGAATATCCAGACATGTTAGAAGAAATTAATTTTACCAGAAAATCTGTTGTCCAGTTAGCAGATTGTTATCAAAATTGACAAGGTATTGGGGTACGAGTTACAAAAAGAATAGCCTTCACTTATTTTTTATCGGTGAACAGTTTTATTAATTTTATGAAACTTTCACTAAACAAATCTAGCAGGTTAGATTTCAATAAAATTCATCACATGAAAGTATTTTCAAGCTCAGATCTGCACAGTAAAGCCAATGAGTTTAGTTTGTGACACAAATTTATCCAACAAGAACACAAAATAAATCTTTCTTGAAAAGAGAGACAATTTTTTGCTGCATGCTTCATATATACATTTGCTTGGAGGACTGGGTCAGAAACTTGTTCAGAATCATAAAAGAAATAGAAGCTGCATCTGATGTTCCCTAACCACAGTAGACATTATGAAAGTGATCCATAACCTCAAATGCAGCCTCATAATTTGTCACAGTTTTATCAGCAGTTAGGTCCATCATCTTTGTCATAATAATTATCATAATCATTGCCACTTGATCACTCAATTCAGTGGTCAAACCCACAATTTTAGAATCCTTTACACCAGTCATAGTTGACAATCTCTGGTCACATGTTCAGTTTTTCTGTTATCTTAAGTAAGTTTGTTGTCACTTTCATCATCACTGTGAACACTTTTTGGCAGATACTGGTTCATATTAAGTATTGTCAGTACCTCCTATCATAAAGGTTATGGCAAATGACTTGGCAATGCTCATATGAGTGGCCTGTTACAAGACTCTATGATCATGAAAACAACATCCCCAAGTGTTGCTAATTTTAAAGAATCAAGAATGTGTTTGGATCATCCTCAGTAGCTGATTTTTGTAGCACTACATAAACCATAATGGATTCTGTGATAGAAGGCTGCAGCAATTGTTGTATTCAGTGGGGGCATGATTCATTCTCGTATTTAAGTTCCTGGCTAAACTGTAACATTTCCTTCTGTCACCAAAAACAGGAGCACTCATTGATCACTGCTGGTTAAACATATTTATGTGACCTTCACAAGATTTTTTAAGTGCAACTATTGGAGAGTTTTTTGGTATTTGAGTTATCTCATGTCTTTGATGTTATTGCATGGGACAGGACATTCTTTTTCACTGATACTTGTTTTTTTATTGATTCTATATTCAGCCACAGCTTTGACAGCCTTCTAAACATTATGAAACCTCCTGATAATGCTATGACTTATAGTCTGTGTGGTATGTTTGTGTTTAATGCCTGATTTATTGTGACCTGCATCATAGAATCATTGCAGACATTCAAGGTGACAGTTATATATCACAACTTCCTTTTCAGATGTTTTATCACCTGTAAAACCATAATCAAAATCATTGTGTAGCTTCATTATATAGATTGGCTGATCTTGATTAATCTGTTGTTACTCCATGCAACAATTACATTATCTGAGCAGCAAGTTTGGAAATTTGCTACATGTTTAAATATTTATTGCCTAGGAATTTATAAATGGTCATTAGATGCAGCTTAATGATGCATTGCATTACATTTAGCATCGGTTGATTAGATGCTTGACACAAGAGCCATTGATTAAATACTGCTGTTTATGTAAGAATGATCAGCAGGGGATTTAAATTGGGGGGGGGGGGACATGGTGGGAACCTGCACACAGAAGAAAATGATCCAGATAATTGAAAGCAGATAATTGACAATCTACCATATTTCTGTCCATTTTCTTTTATATCCTAATTTTGCTTTTATTATTAATTGATTTTATTGTATGTGTACCTTTTAATGAATGTTATGCATAAGTGATTGGAGTATAATTATCAAAGAAATATGGCCAATGGCATAGTAAAATATGTTGAATCTCAGTTATAGATGTAAATTTTTAAAGTTACTTTGCAACATGTATGCAACATTTGCTCATACATACTAGATAAATTCATTGTTGATAACTTATAATTTATTGTACTTACTATTTTATAATATCCCCATTTCTTTGATTGTAGTAATGTTAATTAATACTAATTTAAAGTTTATAGTCTACTCTCAACCAGTAGACATGTGTTATGTAACAAGACATTCTTATTTTCATTTAAGGTTTTGCCTTTGAATATTACTTTTTGTAATGGGTATCCAATCTTAAGAATATATATTGTAAACCTTTTGTTTTTGTTGACTCAGAATACTGTACAGTGATTCTTTTTTTTTACTCTGTTCATGAGAACCACAAAAGTTACCTGTATTATAAGTGAGGAATCCTTGCACAGTGATGTCAAACAAGGTTGTCATAAATGTGCATACAAGCATGAAAATAGGATATTTAATAGGGATGGATGTTAGGGAAATTTTGCTGGGTACCAGGTCCAGGTAGCTTTTTACTGCATAGTGCAAAACCCAGCCAGGTCAAGGTGGCTGGGCAATTTACCCTTCCATTTATATACTATATGATGGATAGGGAAATTGTGCTGGGTCCAGGTACCCAGCAGGGTACACCCAAGCTGGGCCAGGTATTTCCAGGTAGTGCAAAAACCGTCTGGGTCTGGGTGACTGGGACAAGTACCCGTCCATCTATGTAATATTTAATGATGCAAATCATTCTACTATTCTTTAGAGACATTTTTAAACGTAGCAATGATATAACAATTTTCATATGATAGGATCCAGGGTCATATCTACATTATAAGATCCACAACTATATACTTAAGGAATTTATTGTGAAGCACAGATATGCACAGTTTCAGACAAGTATTGAAATATTTGAGAGTTCTGTATGCTTCTGTTACAACTCTTTTGTTTCCTTGTAGTGGAGAATAAAAATTTAATATCAGTGAAATGACAAAATAATATTCTTTAAAGATGATCTGCATACATCACTCCAAAACACCTACATATAAATGCATATGATGTAAGATAGGTAAATGACAGAGACATAAAAAAAGAGCATACTGTAAAATATGGGTGATGTTAGGACACTGTCCAACTGATATTAATGCTGACATAAAACATTTCTTATCTCACTTATACTGTGTTCCTGTCACAATGTCAGTGTAACTCCAAGGTGTCAGATTCAAAGTGAGGCAGTTTTTATCATTAGGTTACAGGGTCAAATCAGTTTGTTTGCTAGATGGTGGGAAAAGTTGTTGAGTTTTCGCAGCAGAAATGTAAGTCACTTTTTTTACCAGTGTGACAAGGTGCAGTTTGATACCTTTTATTTGTCTGCAAGCTGAAGCTATCTCTGATGATAAAAGTTAATCTTCAAGAATACAAGTTACTTCCCTTTTCTTTAAGGTAATGAGTCACTATTTAAAACTTGTCTATACAAGCAGGCACAGTTATGGTTCATGGGTCACAAAGAATAACCATATATGGCTTCTTTTGATTCCCTGTTTATCACTGGCCTTTCACATAAGCTGTCTGAACAGCTGTTTTTAAAGCCTAATTTATATAAGCTGGCTGAGCAAAAAGTTTTTTCCTCTGTTTTTCTGACATCTGTAAACTAAGATTATTTTCAGTCTGTGATGATTTAATTTATATGATGTATTAAAGTGAAAAGGATAAGTAATATTTTGAACATAAATTTTGGAGATAATGCATATTTCATGATGCACATGAAACCATCTTGATAATGTCACAATAATAATAATAATAATAATAATAAAGATAATGATTTTCAGTGCATGAGAATAAAAGTGAATTTAGAAAGGTGAACCTGTGTACAGAGGTCACCAGTGTACAAAGGCCAGCTTTGCCTTTTCACATAGGTGGCTGGAATTGACATTTTTTTTAATTTTTGTTTTAAATTTGAGTGTTTTCTCATTAGCAATATTGCAGTAATGCTTGAAAATAATAATTATTGTAGAGGAGGGATTAAATTCATCTACTTAAAATGAGTTTGATATTGGTAAAATTGAAATAATCTGGTATGCATGTTTTGTGTTTCTGATTTGTTTCTTGGTTACGCTGCAACTCCTTATGGTGAGGGCAGTTTGATTTGGACCTGTCCATCTATCTGTCAGTCCATTTGTCTGAAGAATCTACATTGCATAATTGCTTCAGAAAAACAGTGTTGACAAATGAAGTTTGGCAGAAATAGTTATATGCATACTTAAATGAACTGGTTAGATTTTCAGGTCAGCATATCAATTACTGTGAATTAATTGTTCTTGGGATGCCTAATTTTTGTGGGTGTTGGGGTACTGATTTTTATGGGATACTGATTTTCATGGGGTACTGATTTTCATGGATTTCATCATTGCTGTACATTATCAGTTTCAAGTCCCAATGCACAGTGATACTTCTATCAAAATGATGACCATTTCACTAATCCACAAATTTAGGTGCTAATGAAAATGTAATTTTTGGGGGCAAAATTAATAAAATTGATACCCATACAAAACGAATGAATTCACAGTATTAAAGTTTTTACACTTGGGACTTCCCTGCTTCTTGGACTTGAGATTGTTTTTTTTATATAAAAAAAACCTTGTCTACACAATTTATCCAAAGCCACTTGTGGTAGACAAATAAAATTTTGCAGGCATGTTTATATGCATATGAAGATGAACTGAATAGATTGACTTGCCATTACTATAGCAATACTAAATTTTGTTTACTAGTTTTTTAATCCTTTGGACTTGGACTTTATTGGTCTGCATTGGGGGCATACATGTCTTACAAACACAAAATTTAATGTAGTTAATTGTTGTTCTTTAAACACACTCCCAGGAAAGGTGCACATTTTAAAATCTTATACAGTGCAGACATTGTGCATATATGTTGTTTATCAAGGTTTTGTTAACTGCCGATAGAAAGCCTGTTGCCATGTGTCTCCAAAATTCTATGCAATTCTTTTAAAATATGATTAATTTGAGAAATGTTTACAAATAGACAAAAATGGACATAGTGTCAAGTATTGTTAATCTAATTAAGTTAAGTTTTTGGTTACCTGTGTGTGGTTACTTACTATATTTTGTGAAAAAGATGGATCTAGTCATATTTAATTACACATAAATTTGATGAATTGGAACGTTTCTTATAAATTTCCATCTTCTCTTTAGGAAATGATGAGTGAGATCTGTTATCAGTTTTACTTGTGTGATCTGCATTTGAAGAAACTGATCAGAAATGCATTAATTATCTGTTTAGAAAACACGGCTTTAATTTGAACATGTAACATAATTGTTAGGTACCATACATATATCTATATATATATATATGTATATATATATATATATATATATATATATATATATATATATATATATACACTCACAAGTCGAGTTCAACTGTACAGGCTCAGATCTGCCAGTGCATTATGTGCTGACAGATCTGGGTCTCTGGAGTTTGTTAGGAGTAATCAGTAGAACAAACAGCATAGACCCTGATCTGTTGGCACATTATCCAATGGGAGATTAGGGTCTATCATGTTTATTTGCAATTAGACTTGGCTTTTAAGCATGTATATATGGTAGTAGGTGTTGAATACTTTGTAGCATAGAAAGATGTACAATAAAGAGACTAAGGGAAAAACTGTTCAAATTCAGGCATGCAATGGAGAATGTGTTATTGCTGTTCATTTCTGTTCCAACCAGTATTTGGGTACATTCACCTTGCACCTTCCTTTAGAGTTTTAAATGACTTTTAGGGCCATGGGTGACCAAGTGGTCTAAACCACTTGTCCTTACAGAGCACTTGCACATCTCACCTCTGTACTTGTGAGTTCGTGACTTGCCTCAACCAACATGGGTATATGAGAATGTTTGCTAATTGCTTCCTGTAGGTCAGTGGATCTTCTCAGGGTCTTCCTGGATTAATCCACCACTAAATATATATTGGCCATTATGTGCTGAAGAATGGTGTTAAACCAACCAGAACAAAACAAACAATTTAAATGATTTTCTTTTGAAAAGCAATAGAAAATTGTAATATAATAGTACATAATGACATGTTGGATGGAAACTAGTGTTTTATAAAAATCGGGAAGCATAATCACATTAGTGATGCAAATTATTGTTTACATCATGTATAATTTGATACAGGATTGGTTTCTCTTTGTTTATGAACAGTTGGAAACTATGGGGCTGCCCAGTGACCACTAGTTGGAACCACCTGGACTCTGCTGTAGCCCAGTTTTGCTTCAGATCTTGTCACTCAGATCCATAATTAACTCATTTCTCCTTTGATTATGTTCCCTGATCACATTCACATTTTGAAAAAGTTCTGCTTCCTCTTGAATCCAGCAACTGTGAAAAAGACGAAAATGTCTTTCGCGTCTATATAATATATTGTCAAAGGGAAGAAACTCTATCCCCATAACTACCCTTGACTACTGCTAGACAGACACCATTTCTTTTTATACTCCATTTAGGTTTTGCTGGATAGAATAAAAATAGTGTCGTGTGCCACTAAAATCAAGTGATATTGCCAGGGTTTTCAGTCATCCATTGACAAAGTCTTTAGTACTGAGTGTTACTTTCATTACTTTTTTGAATTTGTTGATATTTATGCAGATTTTTTGCATTTGCAGACTTTGTTTTTATGACCTTGTGCTCTTTTTTTGATTTTGTGCTCCACCATGGTAGTGTGGGTGTCCATTGTTCGTTCTTTTTACATACACTGATTGTATTTTTCTCGTTTCTAAGAGGTAAACATTGATTATTTGCACATGTGAACACCTTTGGGTGTTAGACAATGGCAACAGAGCACATTTAATGCCAGAGGACTTGCTTCAAATACAACATTGGGTCGATGGTTCTTACATCTGGTCAGATTGAGAGAGAAGAACAAAAAATTGCAGAGCTGCCAGCCCTGCTTTTATTCACAGGCATTATCGGAGCCACAGATGAGAATACTAGTGCAAGAGAGATGACACGGTTGTTGATATTGGTTGAATTTGTTCTTGTCGTATTTCACAACTCTCCAGTGGAGGATAACTTTGAAGGCTTAGCATGCTTCAGTCCCATAATGCAGCAAACAGAGTTCAACTTCAGTGCAGTTGTGGAAGAAATTTGTAGACTTTTGGTGATTTCCAGGTGCCCTCCTCCGCCATTAGCAAGCCAGGCCTATAAGATAAGGGCCTAAGTAGACGTGGAAGACGGTGACAATCATCCAGCTTTTTGTCTCCTGCCTCATTTGATTGGGACAAGTCAGACCATATTCCATCCAAGTATTTTGTCCACCTGGGCATGGACTTTTGTGCCAGCCTCAATTGTATATGTCTCTCACAAGTACATGCATCATGGACTATAGTGTTAGTTTCAGAGTGGATTTCTGCAAGGGAGTTTTTGCAGCTCCACGACCTGATCAGTGCAGCAGCAGATTTGGTTCTTTTCAGCAGCCTGTTCATGCACACTTTACAGACAGCTCCGCTGGCCCACTAACGCCCATTTTCCGGTCGACTTGATGAGCAAATCTAGATCTTGTTGAAATAGTATCCTTCCAGCACCAGTGTTGCAAAAAAAACCCCAATGGTTCACAGCAGGAATTCCTCTAGGAACTCACCAGCCAGCACTTAAGAGCAGCTGCATGGACACCAGTTTGTATGGTTGGGGAGCCGCCTTGTTGCCCACCTTCCCATGGTCAGTGTCTGGGAGGGGGGCTGAAAGAATTACCACATTGCTTCATATCAGTATTTGGAAATAAAGGCCGTGTCGCACGTGCTCATTTCTGGAAGGATCAGTTATAAAGAAAGTTGGTTTTCGTCTTGACAGACTATTTGGCAGTAGTGGCTTGATTCCTAAAACAGACCAAATCACCGTACATGTACATCATGGTCTGGGACTTTATGCGCAGTTGCACACACATCGGTGTAACAGTTCAAATCAGACGTATCCCCAACAGGCTATATGTTCTAGCTGATATATTATCCAGAACGGGACATGTGCTTCATACAGAATGATATATCCACCAGTTGTTCTTTCAGCAGATTTGCGCATTCTGGGGGCATCCAATGTTAGACTGCTTTGCAACGATGTGAAATCACAAACTTTCCACATTCATCTCTGAAGTCCAAGTGGACTGAGCAGTTAATGCACTTTCAGTCGTTTGTGAGGTATTTTGCCCCCCACCCCCACCCCCGGTTCTTGTGCCGTACATAATTGAGAAAATGAGGTTGCAAAATATCAAATTGGTTCTGATAGTCTTCTAAGGTGGGTCACGTCCTAGGCGAACGATCTGCTCGATCTACCAACAGATGTTCCCAGGAAAATTCCACCAAGACAGAACATACTCAAACAACCAAGGTCTCAGGTGTTCCACCCCTGCTTGGACAGGCTACTCCTTCATGCCTGGCTGTTGTCAGGAGAGCCCTAAGGAGAAAAAAAATCCTCCAGTCTTGGAAGGAATCTCCCAAGCTAGAAAGCATTCCAATTTAAAGGTGTACAAAGGAAAGTGGCAAGTTATCATTAACTGGTGCAACATCAACATCATCACTGTTTTGAGAGCCTCAGTCCTGCAGTTGGCGAACTTTTTTCCCGGCATTTTGAGGAGAAGAAGTTAGCTCCAGTTATTATCAAAGGCTACTGCTGCATGCACAGCTTTACCATAGGATTAGAACACATCTTTCGCTGGGTTTGCCTTTCTTTTTTTTCTTTTTTTTAACTCGGGAAGGTCCCTTAGTCCCATTACTGTGGATGTGGGTCAAAGTCTGCGTGACCTTCTCTGGTACCAATCTCATGTTAGGAATGAGATTTATCCTCATATAGGGAATATAGTCTTCTTTTTGCCTCAAAGAGTAGCCATGATGGCGGTAGGATGCTTGGCATTGTCTACTGCTATTTTCTGTTCTCCAAACATTAATGTGATCGGAGAACATATTCAACGAAAAAACAATTATTTTTTTTTTATTATAAATTATGTATTTGCAAGAATACTTACCTGATCACATTTTACTGTTAAAATAAACCACAGCTCCCCACAAATGCGAGCATCCTTGTTGGTGTATTGCTAAAGCAAAAACTGATTAAATAACTGAAACCTCATTGCAGTGGTCAAGGGAGGTAATGAGTTGGAGTTTCTTTTGTCTCTATGTTATATATATGGGAAGGAGGGTATTTTCATCCTTTATTGAGATTGCTGGATTCGAGAGGATATGAAGCTTCATCCAGATGTTAATATGATTAAGTACTCTCGGAAAAACATAATTTATTAAATTTTTCTTTTTTCTCGTAATTAAAATCACGTAAATGAATACATTTTATCAGCTTAGTTTTTGTACTGGTTTGAATTTTGTTGAGATATTTACACATCATCCAATGAAAAGCTGGTCTTTTCTTTTTCCTTTTTAGATGTACTTAATATAGTTATTAATTATTTTATATTATATGTAACAAAATGAATAAAGAATACTAATTACCCTATTATCATGTTGTGATATCTAAAATATTGCAAAAAATATGTGCTGTAATGTTTAGGAGCTAAATTAACACCAGAGTTATATGCCTGGTTAAAAATAAGTCTATGTCTATTTTTCGCTCTATCTAGCTATCTTTCTATCGATTTTTGTCAGTTTTGATAAAGATTTCAGGATCTAAATCAACATATTTTTTATGCTTGATGTGTGTGTGTGTGTGTGTGTGTGTGTGTGTGTGTGTGTGTGTATTTTCAGTTGCAACAGTCATTCAGCCACATGTTATAAAAATATTGTATCAACCTTCATTGTGTATACTGTACTTCATTGAGGTTCGACTTTTGCACAGAAGAACTGAGCAGTTTTTATTTTTCCTCTTATCCAAATATAACATTTACAGTATGGCGTAAAACTGCGTGTAGCTATGGCAGCGATATCATTTAAATAAAAATAAAAAATTTCATGCACCTTTATGATTCACACGTTTAATTTATTTATGACCTTGGTGGGGGTGTCTTAAGTTTTAATCGGGACTATCTTTTAATTACCTATCATGTCATCTTTCCCATTCCAGCCACTAGACTTTCCACCTAGCTATTCTCTTATATGGACTTAAAGAATTTGAAAAAATCTCGTTTTATTCTCAACAAAATTCACAATGGTTTTCAACACATGTTGCATAACTATTTATGAACCCAATATTCAACTACTAATTTGATATTCATGCATAATGATTGCCTTACTTAAGTATATGGGGTCCAGAATAGCCAGGTGGGCTAAGGTGCTCGCCTTCACCGATCACTGCCATCTCACTTCTGTCTGCATGTGTTCGAGTCTCGGGATCGACCAGTTTAGATATGGAAGAAATAGCCAGTAGCTTCCCGTGTGTCAGAGTGTCTTCATTGGGTTTTCTTGTGTTCTTCCTTCATCAGATAAAATGGCCGCTTTGTATAGCCCTTTATGTGCTGAAAAATGGTGTTAAGCGGACAACAACAACATATATCGCCAGGCAAAGATAATCGTAGCCATCCGTGTACCTACCTCTCGTATCGCGCAACTGTACCCCAGAGTTTTAGGGGCGAGCGAACGCGTCACATAGCAAATTGACTTAGCTTCATAATGATTCGTTCCAATTATAAAAAAAGTCCATCAAGGGGCTTGGAATATAGAAGCAAATTAAATTAGCTTTAACTAAACGATTAACAGTATCCAATTACGATAATGTAATCAAGATATTACGAGTAACCAGGAACTTATTAGTATATAGTTTTTCTTTGTGCTCAGTATACATGTAAGTTATAGTCAAATGAAGCAGTTGTATACTAGGTATTAGAGAACGCGGTTACTGATTCGGGTCCGCGGTTACTGATCCGGATTCGCGCCTTCGTTACTCCATGACTTTACTCTTTTTTACAAACAAGCAAATGCAGCGCGTAAGAGTTCCGCGCGTATACAAACACGGGTCCGCGCAGAGCGCACTAACCGGTGATACCAAACGCGTATATCTATGGGTAAAGCGGCTTTGTATTTTTCACAAGCATTTGCTGTGGAATGTCTACGTGTCTTGTATGCTTTTAAATATTTCAAAATAAAATTATGTAGAGGTCATTACAATCACCTGAACTGGTTACTCAATTTGTATCGCTTATAAATCGAATCCCTGTTTTGGTTTTGTCTCCGCGTCTCGGTTTTGTGTCTGCGCATTTCCATTTACGCCAACACAGTCCCGAACCCCGCCGTTGTAATGGTTTTACCTTCGATGGCCATCGAGCAGTTAAAAACTGTATTTAAGATTGCTTTGAGCATTGCCGAATAGACACGTACTCGGTGATGTAGTCGTAGCGAAATTGTATTTCAGCGCCACCCGCGACATCGGTTACTATCGATATAGCTCCAGTAGCAGTTCCTATTGGTGTGCCTATAATAGTTGCCATGGTCGCTATTTCCCCCACGTCAAGGCCAACGGTTGCTGTATCGACGATTCCACAAATTGCATCCACCTAAAAACACACGAGTTTGTATTTCGCGATTAGGGGCCCCGAGTGGCCGAGTGGTCTAAAGCGCTTACCGTTACGGATCACAGCCGTCTCGCCTCTATCTGCATGGGTTCGAATCTCGGGCTTGGCCGATGTGGGTACGTGAGAAAGCTTGGCAGTAGCTTCTAGTGGGTCGGTGGTTCTTTCCGGGGTTTTCCCGGGCTCTTCCTCCACCATTGATACTGGCCGCCATGTATAGCCTATTTTGTGCTGAAAATTGGCGTTAAACCCTACAACAACAACAACAACAACAACAACATTTCGCGATTGCAGCGGTTCTCTTGGCGATTTCATCTCGCAGCTGTTGCTCCGTTTCGTTTACTTTTTGGCCTCGGTAACTTTGAGGGTCCATCACAGTTGTTCTATTAATAAAGTTTCTAGTTTTACCTATAACTACAGTGAGTGCGCCCCTGCATGGCATTATCAACGATCGTTCTCCTCTTCGCCCAAAAACTGTTGAATAGCAGTCGAGATGTTGCTTTTATCAGTTCATTAATGTTGGTTCGATATAATTGTAATGGAATGGATTTGACGTTGAAATTCACTTAATCGTTGTAGAAACAATCCCTGGATGATTTCATGGTTTGACGGCGTAGTCAGAGACCGGACCTTTATACACTACTTCTATCTGAACTCGGAAAGGCGGGTCAGGAACAAGAAGTCGAAATAGTTTTGCTGTCCAGAGTCCTTGTTCGAAAAGGGTAGGGACTCGCCGTTTTCTGAGTATTGTGAAGTAATAAAATGACAATAACTTAAAAGTCTGTTACTTGGAGTTGGCAACGCGTTCAGTTGATTCATCTCCTCACCCCTTCGAAATGAATACCAGAATCTAGAATTGGATACTGAAGAATGGTAACTTTTCTAAAATTAAATTCAACAGGAATAGTTGACAAGACTTGAAATAAATATAATCATAGATAAATATATTAAAATATATGATGGCTAATGTCACAGAGAAAAAGCATCAGATTAAGCAAAATGAAGTCTGACGTCCTAGAGAATAAGCACTTGTCTATGCAGAATAAAGCCTGGCAACTTAGAGAGCAAGCACCAGTCTAAACAAAATGAAGCCTGACGTCCTTGAGAGTAAGCACCAATCTAAACAAAATGAAGCCTGACGTCATTGAGAGTAAGCACCAATCTAAACAAAATGAAGCCTGACGTAATTGAGAGTAAGCACCAATCTAAACAAAATGAAGCCTGACGTCCTTGAGAGCAAGCACCAATCTAAACAAAATGAAGCCTGACGTCCTTGAGAGCAAGCACCAATCTAAACAAAATGAAGCCTGACGTCCTTGAGAGCAAGCACCAATCTAAACAAAATGAAGCCTGACGTCCTTGAGAGCAAGCACCAGTCTAAACAAAATGAAGCCTGACGTCCTTGAGAGTAAGCACCAATCTAAACAAAATGAAGCCTGACGTCCTTGAGAGCAAGCACCAATCTAAACAAAATGAAGCCTGACGTCCTTGAGAGTAAGCACCAGTCTAAACAAAATGAAGCCTGACGTCCTTGAGAGCAAGCACCAATCTAAACAAAATGAAGCCTGACGTCCTTGAGAGTAAGCACCAGTTTTACGAAAATGGAGACTGGCGTCCTTGAGAACAAGCATCACCTAGGGAAAATGAATCCGCACGTTCTAGAGAATAAGCACCGGGCTAAGTCTTTCAAAAGTAATATTCTGTTACAAAATGAGGCTGGCGTTCTAGAGAGCAAGAATGAAGCATAACCGCTTATAACAATTTAATCAAAAACATAAGCTATCCTATTTTTAGTGTAAACGTCACCGAAAACGAGTGAAAAAGAGCAAGATCAATTTAAAACTGAATACGTATTGTCATTTAAAATATGGTTAATAACGTTTCTCTTGATATAAACAAAACTTATGTGTTTCCTCGCTAATAGGAACATCATTTTAAGTACACTGTAACACTTTCACATGGACATGAACTAAACAGCAAAATAGCCAAGAGGATGCAAGCAGTTGAACCGTGTAAAACAAAGATTGCGAAAGAAAATCACTGTAAACGGACAGGAAATAAACATACTTAAATTCTCAAGTAGTCAATGTTTATTTACTTATAAATATTCACATAAAGTGTGTATTTTAGCTGGACATACGAGTTTAATATTGGCATATACGTACAAGTGTCGAACAAGCAAGGTCACACTTTTAGACGTTCGCATTGTACAAACAATAGAACATCGATATGTTCGCACTCCAATTCACATTTAACAAAGATATTTCTTCAAATCGTCCTGCTAGGACCAGATTTGACTCTCCTCCATGGCCTTGTAAGAAGACCTGCGTTTCATATGTCTAAATAGCTCCTCACACTTCCTGAAACTCCCGCCTACGACTGATCACCGCCGAATACTAGCTGCTGGTTATCGCACGTACGTTCTCGCTAAAATAGATTTGTTGCATTGCGTAAAATAAACGGGTTTGACAGGTTTGGGATATCAGTAGAAAACTCATTTATACACGTTTAATAGATACTGATACTCTCTCTCTCTCTCT